>PNEQ01124798.1:0-25671 GCA_003012365.1 Medauroidea extradentata
GTCCCATTCCGCGCCGCTCGCCAGTATTTCAACTTTCACGCGTAAACTATAAGTACTATGTTCACTATCAATATACAGAATTGTAGAGTAAACTTGGCGTAACAAGTTCCATATAATTTTGCGCAAATATATAGATTCCATTATAAAGAAAAATAAAAGTTTTGTAAGAGGTCGCAACACACAACGAAGCAAAAAAAATTATAAAAAAATTATTGGACCGGGCGTTAAAACTATTATATACGCATTAGTTCAAAACAAACATGTAGAACGGTTTAAAACGTTATTGTTAAACATCACACATAAATTACACCCTGGAAAGTTGAAATGGCGTCGGTTCGTGGACATAATATTGTCTGGCATTTGTGATTTTTTTTAAATAATTTCAGGGATTATATTTCATGGTTTTATTATGTCAAACACATTAACAAACGCTGTACTTTATACTACAATACTTCAAATAGTATTAACTTACTGAGTTTTATTTTTATCGTCAGTCAAAGAACGCTAACATTCGTGCCAGTTCATCGACCGCGCCCTTAAGGTGCCTGCCTACTGGCCGTGTTTTTGCGTGAGTGAGGCACGGCGCCAAGGGCGATGTTGACCTGCTCATATGGTGCGGTATCACCCCTACTGCAAGACACTGAAACGGTGAGCTGTGGTAATGTAGATTACTCGCCTGACTGACACTTTCAGGGGTGACCCCGTCTTTTTATTGGTGGAAAGTTGTAAGCTAAGTCCATTGCATGCTCCTAGAGTAGTTACATACGAATCCCGTGAGTAGTTTTTCAGATACAGAGTGTTTATAAAAAATGGTAATTGAATTGCTGACACGTCCATATAATATAAGTACCACAGAGTGTTTCTTCAGTTACAATTTTTTTTAAACATCCTGTATAACATGTTGACAAAGCTGTTTTTAGCAGTTTTGAAGAGTCCCGAAATGATATTTCTAATCGACGTGATGCTCTGAAATGACTCTTCAGCCATAGTCTTGAGTGTATTTTCTTTTCTTACCTAGACACATTGGGCATATGTGGAATAGTTTCTAAAAAAACGTATCTACGAACACGCTGCAACGCATTTTAAGCGCGTGGTAGGCGAGGGCCTTAACATCTGGATCTTTAGAGCTGCTGAGAGGTAACATTTACTGAATATGGAGCAGCACCAGAATGAAGGGGCAGAGGAAATGGGAGATCCCTGATAAAAACCGCTAACGAGCGGTGTCGCCCAACACCATTCCCACATGCCAAAATCCGGGGACCTACCCACCCGGGAATCGTACCCGATTCGTTTTGTTGGAAGGTGTGTGCTCTAGCCACTGCACCAACCTCAGCCCTGTCAGGAAATTGAGATATCTCAGTTACGATGAAGTGTTACCACACTGATGGCGGAAAAATATAATTTATCTTTATACACCAACTCGTGAATGTAACTAAATTGCACCATATTTTCCATACACAATGCACAAAACATACATGACGGCAATTTGATTATTTATTGTTAGTATTTCACAAACTGTAAAGTCGGGAAAAATGCAAAATACAAATAGTGAAAATACGACTCTTTATTTTGTTTATAAACTGGTCTCGTAACCATTTTGTTTGAAAACAAAAGCGACATTAGAAACCCGATATCTCTTTCGTGTAAAAATGTACAACGAATATAATTTGTCTTGTAGATGCCAGAAGGGTCTTTCCTTTCAACTAATATACAAACTAATGGCTGTGTGTCAAACACTAAGACTGAATGTATAGAGTGTATCAGTACATCGGTTTCAAACTTTCAGAAGAGATAGAGTATACACATACGAATGGAAACCACACGAAGAGGAGAAAACATGTTTGTTAATCCTTATATAGCAAAATAGCTGGGAAGTCTTTGGTTGGTGATGATAAACTATGTATGCCTATAGGTTATTATCATTTTTTTTTTTTAAGTTTTTTGCTGGGTTAAGAATAATTAATATTTTTTATCATCTTGTTCGTGTCCTTTTTTTTCTTGTGTTTTGTGTTGTCGCTACAGCGCCAGGAAAGCGTTTCCCACCATGCATTGCTATGTGATTTCCCATTGTCTGGGTGTATCCTATCTCTCCTGAAAGTTTGTAACCGCCATACTGTAACATCCTGCATAAACCGATGACTCGAATCCGCGAGCCATTGTTTATATTCCTTATTTGCCCCGAGAGCTGGTACGACAACAACACCGTAAAAATCCTTCCTAAAATGTTTAGGAAGAAATTAACCCAAACGGAGTATGGGAGGGTTACCATACTTTCACACTGTAAGTATGCAAACTTTTACAGTTGTTACAATACAAGTCTGATAAGTTCAGTATCAGTTTTGTAAAAATGTTTAGGAGTGCTGCCGTGGATGTCTGTGAAACAATTCTACCATGCCTATTTCCTTAGCGCTCCTATACGCACGTCTGGTAAATTCACAAACTATTTTTAGAGTGAACAATGTAAAATCTTCTGAATGTTGCTTCTCATATAATTATTATTTATAATGTGCACCAATAATGCTCGACAGGCTTACGAGAACGAGGCGTCCATCGTGGACGTGTTCAACATCCGTGGACAAACAGCGCTGCACGAGGCAGTCAACAAGGGCTGGCTGGAGGGAGTGTGTATCCTGCTGGAGGCTGGAGCTGATGTCTCTGTCAAGGACAAGGTGATGGGGCTGACACCGGTCCACATGGCCGCCGAGCAGGACAGACCGGACATCCTGCGAGAGTTCATCGCCATGGAGGACATCGACACCTCTGTGAGTCTGACATCCTCATTGGACGGAGTTACGTAGAAATTAAGCACAACCCACAGGATCAGTGTAACTGAGATATTCACGGTCATTATTTTACTATCTCAAAATAAATCACTTTTTGTGTTGGTTCCTTTATGCTTAACTTAGTCCAATGGACGACTTGAAATGAGGTGGAGCTTCTTTCTGGTGCGGGATACAATTCATACCTTCATGGATACCGCAACTTAACATAGCCCTCACTTGACTATGATATATCCTTCGTACAGGCGTTGGGTTTCACATGTTCAGGATGAGACGTATATGAAGAAATTTGATTATTTGTTTTAAATTTGCCACTATTTCAGGTAAGCATTGATAGTATTCATTTGCTTATCTTAACCACGAAATTACACTAATAATTTTTATACTTGCGTGCAAGTCTATGATTGCAAAGAATTTTGGTTTCTGCCATCAGCAACCAACAAATCAGTACGTTTGTAAACAAGCTTTGTTTCCCACAGTACTCTCCCTCGGTGATGTGACGTCAGATGGCGTGTTGCTCAAGTCGTCCATTGTTTCTGATTGAATTCCACTCAGTTACGAAGCGTGTTTGAGTTTCTGTAGCATTAGTAGCGCGACGCAATCAAGCTAGTGTTCGCAATAACAAGAATTTTAAGAGTAGTATCGCACCCTTCGCGTCGCTTCGATCGCGTCATTGAGATTCCACCGTAGTGGTTTAACATGCAATTCACTGCCATTGTTTAGTACCGACTCACTTAGAAAAGGTCTTATTGGTTTCATAAAATAACCGATTCAAAAAAAATTTTTAAAAATTCGGGAATAAAGTTTCAACGCTAACCATCAAGTAATTGCCAAAATTGAATACCGTTATTATCGTGTGGAATGTGTTAGGCAGTTCGTTTACAAATTATTTTATTCGATAAGGGGCTGCAATCATGAAAATTTGCTGCGCGTGCACCAATGTCGCTTACTGAAATTCAGCGTGCACTTACTTCAGTAAAGGTTTGAATTTCCTACCATATGATAGCGTTGTAGAAATTTGTATACTCAATTCAGGCAGAACCCTGTACACAGGAACAATTAATGTCCGGCATAAATATTAGAGGTAGTTGACATAGTGAATTGGACAACAGTTGACAAGAGATGTCCTGCAAGATTCTGGACAAATCATCCATCTGCAAGGAAAAAAGGAGCGAGACCTCTAGTATTGGTTCGTGTGTGAAACTCGATACTCACTTGGGGAGTAGCCAATGAAAAGTCAGTTCAGACTCGATATTACCTGAGAATTTTGCGTTATTTTCTGGCAGCGGTTTGAATTCCAAGTTACTCTGTACTCTTTTGAAGTCTGCTATTGGCCGGCAGTTTGAGTGGTGTGTTTGAAGGACTCTTCCAACAAATTATTAGAGCTGGTGGTATATGCCGAGAAAAATTATGCAACATTTTGTTTCAATGCCTCATGTGCACGTCTGTAGCTCTGCTTCATGATAAATTATTGGCTATTTTTAATCCTCAACGTCTTATGGATCTACTCGCAAATCACACACACGTGGTGTCACGGTAACCTTAATGTCATTGGCACAGTGGAATAAACCACACATTTTCACAAATACACTCTACCAATAGTCACAAAACAGAGGTTCAGATGTGAGTGTTATGTATTGATACAAAATGTTGCATTATTCTATTCACCGAAATTCACCAGCTCTACCAATTACATTGTTTCGGACCTGTAAATTGTGTATAGATGTATAAATAACAGACACATATTTCGAATTTCCGGCTCCTGGGATGCTGGTAGTGCCCCTTGGTTGTGGGAGTTGGCAGCCTTGTCGCTGCTACTACTTCGTTTGGCATCCCTGTTCCAGACAACAAAGACAGTCTCAAAACCAACATGGCGGTAGGTGGTTGTGCCAGTGTAGTCACTCGTTTGATTTTTGATATCCAACAGTAAATGTTACATCCTAAATTCTTACAGTCTACTCATTAATTATTTATAAATATAAAACCGTTACTGTAAAATACTCACTATGCTGTAACGCGAGCACACAAAGATACAAAATCCGGGAGCTAGTTACGTCATGGAAAGTGTTGTGGGTGAGTATAGACGAGTGAATTCTATCGTCAAAAACAGCGCGAAATTTCCACATATTGGTTTACAGGCTAGTGGTGTCTAACCTGCAGCTATAAAAACCCGCGAAAAATGTCCAGTCCTTGGAAATAAGGAACTAGAAACACAGTACTAAGACTGATTAACGTCTGCATAAAAATATGTCAGAAAGTAACCGTTAAGTGTAACCGAACGTGGTGGAGCAGTGCGCAGAAAAACTTGTTTGTGGTGCACACAAAATGTTTTGCAATTACGTCCCTCACCAAAATTTTTCTAGTGCCTGTAGTAACCGCAAAACTTTATTTGGGGCAGCAAAACTTTGTTGTTGTCGTCAAAAAAATTTTAGTAAGGTCCATAATGACAGAATATTTTATGGTGACCACTAAGATTTTCTTTTAGTGTGGTAAAACACTAGTTTCGAATTCGAGGGAACCCTGGTTCAATTCCCGGTTTCAACAATTCTACTTTAGGTTTTGTAGGGTTTTCCGAAGTCATTTCAGACGAATAATGGGCTTCTTCCTTAAACTAGCGAAGGCCAACACCTACCATGATTTCCCTGTGTACCTCCAACATGGCGTTGTGCTGTTCGAGGACACGCAAAGAGAGAAAATAAACGAAAATAACAACACGTTATTGTTGGGAAATGTGTAACTTCAAATGTGTGTATCCTGTCTGCAGACTCTGAACATCGCGGACAACACCGGAGATACACCCCTGGCTCTGGCTGTAGAAAGTCGTAGTCTGCCGTGTGTGAAGCTACTCCTGGAGGAAGGTGCAGACGTCTCAAAGGCCATCGCTGACAATTCCACTGTCCTCCATCGCGCCGCCAAGTACAACGAGCCGGAGATCCTGCAGCAACTGCTCCAGGTAAGTGTCTTCTGCAGAACAGTCTAGAATCATCCGCATCTCAACTACTGCATGTGCAGCGAGTAACAAACTGCACCTAGGAAGGGGGGGGGGTGTTGGGCTCTCACCAAGGCGATCCGCGTCAGATTCCTGGTGAGGTCAGTCCCCAAATTTTCGCATGTGGGAATCGTTCCTGACGAAGCCGCTGGTCGGCAGGTCTACTCGGAGATCTACCGTTTCCCCCGCCCTTTCATTTCGGCGCTGATCCATGCTCACCTCATGTCACACATTCCTCACAATACCGGCGTTTAAGACCTCGATGACCAAATTTTCTCACTCGAACCGCACGTATCACCAACTAAAGTATAAGTGGTGTTATAATTGTATGTGAAAAGCCGTGTGCAAGAGTTCAAGCAACCAAATACCTTGCTTTCGGGTAGCTTTTGTCCACATAAACACATGTGCAGTGGAGAGATTTTGGCCATCGTCTTAAAGTTGCTTATCAACCCGCGTGTTAAAATGTCAGTTTGTAAACCATAATATTTTTAATGAAGTTACTTAAAAATATTATTATAGCGCTATAAATAGCATACAGATGCCTTCGTTATAAGTGGCCAATTTCTTCATACACAGTACTTTATCTTTTTTTCTTTGAAAAGGCGAGAATAAATAAATATATGCATTCATACACGTATATATCTATCGCACTCCTAATGCAATACCAACATATCTAAAAATATTTCATATTGAAGAAATGCAGTATAACATGCATACTTTAGATTTTTGGATGCTTACAGTGTAGAATAAATACAGCCCTAAATATATTGGTATTAAAACATAACTTCTGTTGTTAATTCTCATGCAACATAAGCACTAAAAATGTTAGTCATGCGCCAGAAATTACTGTTACTTGGCAAATACACTAAGAGCAAAACTTTTTTTTTTTTTTTTAATGTTTGGAACACTTTTCTTGGTAATGTTAGTATATGGGTGATTAATACGAATATTACACGCAAATGGAGCATCAATATTTTTCGTATGTATTTATTTACATATTGGACGAGTTTTATACATCTATACTCTATTTCACCACATATATAACTCCAAATTATTAATGTTTAAACGAGATGGTTGTTTCCAGAGTTGTGTTGTAGTTGACTCAACAAATACTGACACGCTGGTCTCACGGTGTCTCTTATTACTGGGTGTGCTCGCTTAACGTTCAGTAGACGAAGATATTTCATGGTCATTGGTATACTGGACGTGCATCAAGAGTGCACAGTTCTGAGGATCTACTGTCCTATCTGGAAACTGCCCACCGCTGCTAGAGGAACGGAGCAGAAGTTTAAAGAGAATGAGAGAACCCAACATTCGTCACGATTCCTACGCGTTCAAATCGCGAGAATCCTCAACGGTATTCAAACCAAGATATACATGGTTTGAGACCAAAAATGTTCTGAAAAAAAATTTTTTTCCACTTGCTTGTCTCAATTGTTAACGTGTGCATCTACAGGTCTCCATAGTTTTTATTGGGGCTCACATTCGGTATGTCCCGGGTTGAATCCCCGGCTTCGGCAATGCTAACTTCGGCTTTCTATTGTTCCCTGGAATCACTCCAGGCGAATGATTGAATGGTTGTTTGAAGTATGCCATGGTCGACTCCTCTCCTAGTTTCTGGCTTTGTGTTAAGTCGTGTGCCGTGTTCTCCAGTGACCTTGCTGTTGAAGAGACGTTCTCATTCTTACATTCATGATTATAGGCAGTGTGTGTTTGTGCATATGTCTCTAATATTACTGTGCTAGCCAGACAAGGGCCACTACGACATCACACGTATGTGATTTGTAGGTATTACTTCAAGAAACTGATATTTGAAATAATTAAAGAAATTAGCTCAGGTAAGAAAGATTTGGTAGTTGAATGACTTACAAGATATACTCAAATGGTTTAGTTATGGCAACAGTGACTTAATCACTGACTGCAGCTTAACTTAGTTACCAGTTAGGCTAAAAAATTTCCTCGGAAATTCATTCACGTTCAGTTCCGCGCTTCCTCTTGGTTAAGAGTTTCCAAGACTTTGAGAAGCAATATGTCACCCATTAGACTAAGTGGCAAGAATTTAAACTTGGCTAGATCACTCGCCTCCCACAAATAATATTCGGGTTCGATCACAGCGGGGTCGGGCTCCGTTATTTTTTTTTTTTCACATAAAGAAATCGTGTCGGACGATGCCGTTGGTCAGTGGGTTTTTGCGGGGATCTCCTGTAGCCCTCGCTCCTTCATTCTGGCACTTATCCGTACTCACTTCATGTCACCCCCACCAGCGCTAGAGACCTCGATGTTAAGCGATGACCAAAATCTCTCACTTCTTTGCGAGGCTTTTCATCATCTGTCATCCTCCAGGGTAATCAGATGTCTATGAGCGCCCAATGGATAAGTCTGCACTTTGAGGTGTGATACGCTGAGCTCTTGGGTACCATCCCTATACGATACATAATTATTTATCCTTCATTCATCTCTGATCCCTGGCTGTGGTTTAGCGATAGGCTGCAACCCTGTCCCGTAATTAAATCGGTGCAAGAAGAATCTTTGTTGCGACGCGCGGTCACCTGTGCCTAATCGCAAATAGGTACAATTGCTATAGAGGTACAAATATTTTGCGTATTCATCTGACAACAGCCTAGACTTCTCAGTTCTATACGTGTACCGGTTGAAGCCGAATATCCATTAGCTTCTAACAGTACAAACGTGTAGCACGCGATATCTCCACGACTTGTTTCCTTATTTATAACTGGCTTGCAGTCGTCAAATGTGTGTTAAAACCGCTCTCGTCTAATCACAGAAGGAGAGAGAAGTAAACGTCACTGATGTTCAACCTGACCTAGAATCAATACGCGAAATAATCGTGCTTCTCACATTTGAGGACTTAAAATTTATAAGGGACTAAGTGCTAAAAGGTAAGTTTCGAGATAATGACAAAAACTGTATATTGTGACAAACAAATGAACAAGGAACTGTCCAAATGCGTTCACATAATTTTTACAATAGGAAATATTAAATAGTAGCAGTCGAACAGAAATTAATACAATACACTAATGAGCATATATATATATATATATATATATATATATATATATATATATATATTAAATGAACTGGAATGCGTTGATGTTACTCCAACCATCTAATTGTACTACGTACAGCGTGCATGAATATCACTAAGAGATAGCACTTTAGGTATGTCTCCGACCTAATGTTTTGGCATCTTTCTATGTGCCTACCTCATTTTTGTCGAAAATGGTACAGTACTTAGCCCCTAATGAATGTTAAGTCCTCAAATGCTATTCAGGCAGAAGGAGATATGTAGGTGTATGTGTTGTAGGGAGCCAAGTCAGCTCACCCGGCGCTACTGAACGCTACACTGGGCCTGACAGGAGAGACAGCGCTCCACGTGGCAGCCAGGGCGGGCAACCTGCGCTGCTGTGAGCTACTTCTCGAGGCAGGGTGCGACGCCGCGCTGCAGTCGGCCCCAGTCAAGTCAGACACTCCCCTTCACCTTGCTGCCAGCGCCGGGCATGCAGACGTCGTGCGTCTCTTGCTGGAGAAGCGCCCCGCCGCCCTGGAGCTGGAAGACGCCGAGGGACGCACTCCTCTGTTGTTGGCTTGTAAGAATGGACGTCGGGACTGTGCGCGTCTCCTCGTCCAGGCTGGCGCAGACCTCTCAGCCGACTGCAAGGTACTTGTCTGTGTTAGTCAAGACTTGTCATAACTTATTAACGCTCTGCACTGAAATATTCATAAACCAAACACTGTCCCAATCTTACACACTACATTATGGGCGCGGTCTACATCAATTTTTAACTTCATATTTTTATTTTTGTACCAGATATATATATATATTTTATCTCGTTTAAGACATAAATTCTGACCTAATTTTGCTGTAATGAAATTTCTTATCCCTCACTTTTCTTGCGTAATGACGCGTTGCAGTAAAGAAAAACTGACACACCAAACTGAAAAAAAAATTTGCTACAATGTTTTGTATATAAAAACAAAAGAAATTAATTTTTTGTTATTAAAATTATTGAAATTTTACAATTTTAATTTCAATTTACAGCATTTTTTTTAATACAAAAATATTTAGTTTTTTGTTTTAATATAGGAGACGTAGTTTACAACGTCGATATTCACTGTATTTATTTTTTCAGTTTGGTATGCCATTTGGTTTTAGTGGCAAGCAAAAAAACCGTAAAATTCAAAT
This sequence comes from Medauroidea extradentata, assembly GCA_003012365.1. NCBI lineage: Eukaryota > Metazoa > Arthropoda > Insecta > Phasmatodea > Phasmatidae > Medauroidea > Medauroidea extradentata. The sequence goes on from PNEQ01124798.1 coordinate 9,971, forward strand.
TTTGACTTCTACGAGTCATTACGAAAAAACTATGAGAGATAAAATAAAATTCGTGAAAGCAAAATGTAGTCTGAATTCATGTCTGAAATAAGAAAATAAATATTTGGTACGAATTAAAAAATAAATTACGACGATGAAAGCTAACGTAGACCGCGCCTTTTATAGTAATTTCCTATTAAGAAAAATATTTTCAGTTCCATAGTGTTCGTACAAGCGCATGCAAAAGTAGCGATTTGACAATTTTCGCTAATTCCCAAAACTAAAAACATTAAAACATTAAAATTTTTCGAATGAAATCCTTTATAGTGAAAGTAAATGTATTAAGATACAAAATTACACGTTTGTAGTTTCATGTAGTGATTGTTTGTATTAAAAAAAAATTTTTTTAATGTACCTAAATTTCTGCATATATTTTGAGCATGTAAGTTTTTACTAGAAAAAAAAAACAAACATTACTTTCCGATGCTCAATACGTTAACTTACTTTAAACTATATGATTTGAAACACTGTAATAGTCTCTACTTTGCGTAAGTAGCGAAAATAGTCAAAGTGCTAATTTTATGTACGTTTATAATACTAAAACCAAGGAACTAAATAATATTGTATTTGTGGAAAATTCTTAATAATGAAATGCGTAAGAGTTGGACTATGTTTGATACATGTATATCGTAGGTTTCTCGAAGCTACCTCACAAAAACTTAAAACAACATCCCTAGACGATAGGGTTTACCAACTTTCTGAGAAGAAATTTTCCTCCAGTACCTAACGTACATCTGAAGAACAATCGCTGACACCAAAACTCATATTTCCTGCGGAAGTGATAACGCCTAACAAACGCACAGTTCTGGATAAAAGTGAACTCATATAGTTGGCTACTATCTTTATCTCGATTTGATTTTTGTAGTTTTTTTCAAATTGACGTGTAGGTTTTAAATGATATTTTTATTGTTTTTTATCTACGAGACATTCTTAAAAGGGCTTGTACCATAAGTTACTATTTTTTAAAATACAAACGAAGCCAATATTATAAAATATTTATTATAACTGGTTTTTAACCACGTACTCCGATATGTCGGGACAAAATACGTCATAATGTTAGGTTAATTAGTTGACTAACGAAATTTCCTACCGATGTCTCGGAAAAATTACATTGCAGGTTAAACCAATTTTCAATTAAGTTACAGAGAAGGTCAACGTTATCTGCTCTCTTCTGGGTTAAAAAATATATATTTTGTCAATAACCGAGAATCTCTCGTGCCATTACCGCTTGCTCAGGTTTACCAGCAGAGTTTATACCTATATCAAGATACTCACTAAATTCTAAAGCCTATTTTCTCATGAACACAAATGTATCAAGTGGATAATTTCACGGTTCTTTCTAGTTATGAAGTGGCAGGCAATGTTTCTTTCACACCGCTGGAATTGTGAGACTTTAGGTAACCGGTTCGTGTTTACACTGTTTTTGTTCATTTTTTATTTCTTAAAGAGAGCAAATATTGTAAAAACGGTACATGGACGTGTTATAAACTTTTGTTAACAATGTAGCTAATTTTTTTTTAGCCAAAATTGTATGTGTTTAGCTTTGTAAAAGTAAGGCAATGTTGTAAAAAAATCATTTTCAACATATGTATGAAGCGAATTTACGACATAATACTGCTTTTCAGGACGTAAAAAAAGTAATACTCGTAAAGCAACGTATAGAGGAACCCGTGTCCTATTTCATTTTAAGAATGCCTCAGTCAAAGTTAAATAATTGACTCCTTAGAGTCGTTTCATTCTGGGTACTTGCTATACGAAAAGGCTTTATTAGTACACGAAATAATTTTTTTCTCTAATGTTTTATTTTAACATTGTACAACTTATCCGGAAAGGGGAAGATAAATGAGCTAGACATTAAAAATAACAGAATTTGTAGTTAAAGAAGATACAGGGAAATAACAACAGTCAAGGTAATGCGAGACCGGTGATAGGCCAGGAGACTTACCGCTCGTACCGTCGTTGAAGGTAGAGAAGAAGTCATTTACCGTCAGTGCTAGCTCTAAGTCAGAGGGTCGCACTCAGACTCGAACCCTGAGTCCGTGGGTGCAGACGCCGTCCTGAGAAGAAGACTTTCTCTCTGTCTTCTGGTAGCTAGCTCGGTATCTTGACTATTCTTCGCACCCACACCAGGCCGTCAAAATCCTCCCATATGATTGACACCCAGCTGTGCCTAGGGGCGGAGCAATCCATGCTGAATCCAGGAGTTTTGCAAGGATGTTGGGTAAGTGTTAAGACCCACTCGACTTCTCAAATCATCAGATTCCTAGAACATCTTTGTTGCTGCAATCCACTTCTTTTTTTGGTAAATTGTTGATTAGACAGCACCCACTGACCGACTTTCTATGACGCCACCGATGCCGCGGGGTTGCGACACCTTAACGACATGTATAAAATCTATATATTAAGGGTCAAACCATCCTATATATTCACCTTCGTTTTCACCAATGTGCTACTGTCATTCAGAAGATGTAAGTAATTTTTTTTTTCGTTCTGTAGCTTACAGCTCATGTATTTTAATATTGTTACATAATAATTGCTGTTTAATCAACTAGAATATAATAAAAACGAAAATCTTCTTAAGCGTTCAGCAAATTTCACAAAATCAGAAAATCAGTTGATATTCAACAATATAAGGAAGATTTGTAGATTATTGTTTTAATAACACATGTGTTTTCTGAAAGCTAGAAAAGAGGAGGGTTTGACAAATAGAACAATTAAAGTGTGCCTTATCGGTTTAATTTAATTTTTGTACGATGTGCAAAACAAATAAAAGAATATTTAATATTTTGTTCAGAAAAAAAAAAGCTTATCTTTCATTATACAGTAGTTATATTTTTATTCTGCATAGAGCATATGAATGTATAAGTTTGTAGACACTCGCCATTTTGTATGATTATGTTTACAAAGAAACTTGATTTTCATTTAGAATTTTCATAACTTAGCTAGTTCGTTTTGCTCTAATCTGTGTGAAGTTATTTAGGTGTTTGTGATTCGTCGTTACAACTAACCAAATTCCTCTTGCATCCCCTTTTTTATGACTGATTCAAAATCAGTACATTGTCACACGTTCAGATGCCCGGTTGTTTCCATACATTTCTTGCATGATCGTTATGCATCATCATTATCATGAATTGCTGTTTCCAGCTTACAGCCAGGTATGTACAGTGAAATGGCACCATCTCTTTCTGTCTCGCTACCATTCTTATTCCTTCACATTCACCCCATATTACCCACCCCATTTCTTTATAGATTTAGCCTGGGGTCTTCTGCCTTCATACTTTACTTCCATAATTTTCTTTGGCATTCTCTCTCGTCCGATTCTCTGTAGGCCTACGTGGCCATACCACCTCATTCTCGCATTTCAATAATTTATTTTTTATCCTGTACCTTTCTTCATGTTTCGGTACGACCTATTTCGGATCTTATAACATTCTCCTCACGAACCTCGTACGTATTACTTTTACTTTACCGCAATCACTCTTAACCAATGTCCATATCTCTATCGCAAATATGACAGTTGGCACATGATAGATCCTGTAAAGCACCTGTTTAAACTTTAGAGTTACTTCTCTTATCAGAACTAGCTATTCGTTTTACAGCCAAGGTTTATTAACCCTAAAACCTGACGAATATCCAAAGACCCAAATATTTTTAACTTATACATAGCCGACGTCTTTAACTGTGCGAGTTTTGATGAGCAGTTTGCTTGGGTGGTCAGGAGAGCGAGGGCCGCATTGCCACCGCCATGGACTACCTGTTCACGAAGACTCCGCAGCCGGTGCAGTTCCTTCGAGACGTGCTGGATGCCTCGCTGTCCATCAACGACTACCCTTCCGACGACCGGCGCTGTGAGGTGACACTTGACTTCTCTGTGCTGACGCCGAGCGGCCGTCATGTCGGGCAGATGAAGGTGATGGACGCCTTCGTGAATACTGGCAACACATACCACCAGCAGACGCTACTGCTCCACCCACTCATCCAGAGCTTCCTGCACCTCAAGTGGCGACGTCTCAGCGCATTGTTCTACGTCACACTGCTCGACTTCTCGCTGTTCGTGCTCGCGTTGTCGGCGCTATGCTGCGACCTCTACCTGCTGCCAGACCGCGGCCACGACCCGCTCTTCCCCGCCAGTGTCGGCGTCTGGAGGACCATAACCTTCGTCTTCCTCGGCCTCTTCTTCCTCCAGGTATGTACTCTTACCCGTCAGTGTCGGCATTTGTAGGACCATGACCATTTCTTCTTCCTCTGTCTGTTCTTCCTCCATTTGTGTTATCTTACCTATCAGCATCGGCGTTTGGAAGACCACGGCCTTTGTCGTCCTCAGCCTCTTCTCCTTCCAAGTAACTCGTCTTATCAATTAACGCAGGTATCTGGAGGACCATGATATTTGTCTTCCGTACCCTCTTCTTCCTACAGGTGAGCCATCTTACCCATCAGTGTCGACATTTGGAAGACTATGGCCTACGTCTTCCTATGCCTTTGTCCTTCACTATGCCATCTTACACATCAGTGTTGGCATTTGCATCACATTGATATTTTCTAACTGTATTATTAGTTGGTGTATTTATTTTTCAGTATGTTGTAACATGTGGGCTCGGAGTATCTGTTCGTGACTGCCAGAACGGGTTCATGTATTCCACAGGAGTTGGCCCACGCAATCTGTTTCCCGAGGTTCTACCTGCGTGAGCTGGAGTCGTGGCTCAAGTGGACGTGCTTCGTGCTGGCCACCATCACCGCCTCAGTTAACCGCGACGACGAGCAGGGTTGGAGGAGAGATCTGGCAGCCGTGTCTATACTGCTCTCCTGGACTGAGTTTATGTTCCTGCTCTCACGGTTGCCCACGCTCGGCTTCTTTGTCCTCATGTTCTTCAAGGTCACCACTAACCTCTGCAAGGTAAGAGCCATGTCATTTCTTCAACTCAGTGGCGACTGGAGGGTTGTTGGCAGGGAGGGGAGGGCACAATTTGTCGAGAATTGTACGAGCGCGCCGCGGTATACTAATAACCATGAAATATGTACAGACTACTTATTGTGTTGTGACCAGTCAGTAATAAGTGACACCTACATACTTGTGCCCTACCTGGCAACAACCCTAGAGCCACCACTGCTTCAACTGCTGTCAGCTAGTCAGCGCGCGTCTTCGTCTCTTTGACCTACTTCATTTTACTGTGGCACACATACCTGTACTGAACTACTTCGTCCATGTCGATATCTACAAGCATGCAAAGATCTTTTCTTCCATTTCTGTCAACATGCCACTTTGCATCCATGTATTTTCGACTAACTTGGTCTATCCTCGGTGACTTTCATCCTCATTTCATGTACGGTCACCATTTACATGTGCGTAGTTTATCTTCCTCTTTTCTAACCAGCTCCGCTTGTTTCATGTCATATTAGATTTTTTCTCCAATGTGCATCAAAATCATTTGATACTAGTATTGTTCCTTTGCCTCATCTGCTCATTCCGTGCTCGGTTGCTTCATAATTATTTAAGTCATGGTGAACACTGAACATTGCAAAATACACCACCTCTCATACATTTTCAAGAATCCTAAGCGGTTCCAGGCCATAAAAGATTTAGAAAAATGGGCCATCCTCATCGTTTGCACAACCAACCCATGTTTGGTTATTTCGCCTTCGCGTTGTTCGATGAAACCCGTCCTGAGAGACATGAGTCCAGTGTATTTTAAATTGTTAATTGTTTTTGTTAACTTTATGTAAATGTTGTAACATGTGTGCTTTCTGGTTTTGTAATGTTTTGTTTACGGTACTGCAGATTAGTGTTTGAATATTTTTAAAGATTGTATTAAGTGCCAACATAATTTAGTCTCTTTATACGTAAACGGATGCTATAAATGTGCATTACTAATAAAAAATTATTTTTAATTATTGTAATCGAAGTACTTAAATGTGACTGGATTAAATTTCTTGGAAATGTTCCATCGCGGTGTAGTACATGTCCAAGAATCCAAATCCAGTCATGCTCTCCTATTGCCCAGTTGTTTCAAAGAAAATACTGAAATGTGTTTGAAGGTTCTACTGACGTTCGCGTTCATCTTCCTCGGCTTCACGCTGAGCTTCATGATCCTGTTCCGAGGAGAGTCGCCCTTCACGACGCCTCTGCACTCTCTCACCAAGGTCGTGGTGATGATGACGGGAGAGCTCGACTACTCGGACATGTTCGGCGAACCTGTGGACGTGTGCAGCCGGCTCGTCTTCGTGATGTTCGTGTTGCTGGTCGGCGTGGTGCTGATGAACCTCATGGTGGGTCTCGCCGTCAGTGACATCAGCGAGCTAGAGAGCAAGGGTATGATTGGCCGGTTGCGCAAGCAGGTCGACTTCCTGCGTATGCTCGAGTACTTCCTGAACAGCGAGAGGACACTGCGCTTCCTGCCGGCCAAGGCCTACGACAAGGTCGTCACCATGAGGAACGTCAAGGAGGTGTACAAGATATACCCGGGGAGGACGGATGGCGACATCGCCGACGTCATGCCAGCCCAGTTGAGACACGAGATCATGACCCACGTCCTCGAGAAGAAGCGCAGCGACACGGAGTACACGCTCAATGACATATACGAGAAGATCGCCGAGATCTCCGACACTGGCGCAGCCCCTCACAAGCCCTCCAACATGCTCGACGTCCTCACGAGCATCAAGCAAGACCTGGAAGACATCAGGAGGAACTTACATGACAAAAGTGTCCGGCGACGATCCCTCTCTCAGCCTGGGCTTGCACAAGGCAAGATCGACGTGCTCCTTGAGAAGGCTGACAACATAAGTTCTACTCTTCAAGTCATCTTGAACCAGCTCTCAAGTCGTCATCATGTTATTAACGTTCCCTGAATAAAGGAAATCGCATTTCAGAATATGTAAGGATTTATAGATATCCGTAAACAAGAATTAACAAATCCTTTAAAAGTTGTATTCGTGTCTACAACATTTCCAATTTTATTTCATATTTGACGGCCTCAGGGGTGACTCTCGGGGTTATTTGGAAAGGATTAGTTTACGGAGATTCACAATTACCTTCCGCAGGAATGGAGTGAAGAAACAAACACAACACACAGTCCAGAAACAGGCAGGATCTCTAACCGTTGAGCTAAATGAACATATAGTACAACGCAAAGAACTTGAGGCTCGGTTTCAGTCGGCATATTGAATTTTATTATTTTTCGCTTTTTTTTTTTTTTTTTTTTTTGGAATTCTAAGTAGAAAAATGTTAAATATGCGATTATACCTCAAATTTTATGTAAATTTTGCTACCATACAGACCTTGCGATTTAGCTGTTAACATATAATTACACCGCAATATGTGTGGCAATTTTTTTATATTCATAATTTGCACGACAAATTGTGACCTAGCTAGGCCTATACAATACTAGCTCTATTGTTACACTTGTACTGTAGCGTAATGTAAATATAATTAGAAGTATAGTCGCCGATTTAATATTTTTCTTCTCTGAATTCCAAAAAAAAAGCAAAAAATAGTAAAATTCAAAACGGCGACTGGAAAAGAGCCTTAACTACTTGACTAGAAACATCAAAATACTATATTTGGAAGCCTGCAGTAATTTATACGACGCCACAATAAAAACTTAGCTTGAAACTTGCAGTTTACCTTTACAATATTTTGTAAATAATGTTAAAAACATATATAAATTATCTATTACAGTCATGGCTCATCATGGGAAATACTCCAGTTATTTAAAAACAGTAATAGATTAATACCAAACATTGCAGGTCTCCAACCTTTTATTTTTATGATTATAGGATTCAAATAAGGATCATTCAACGTAAGGAATGATAAATACATCATTCCAAAACTAAACAAGGAAGGAAAAAAATTAAGATTTTATAAAACCATTGCTAAATCTGTATTTGAATATGAAAGTAAATCATAGATAAAAAAATTATAAAAATTAACTACAAGAACAGAAATGAGAATACTCAAGTACGTTAGCGGTTTTATCAGGGTAGACAATATCAGAAATTAAGATGTTACGAATTGACTTGATATTTGTGCTATTAATGAAAAGATTGAAGAAAATTTCAGATTACAGAAACCACCTACAAAGAATGTATGTAAAGAGAACCACACATCATGCTACGCTTTAACAGCTAAGAGAGAAAAAAGACGTAGGAAGACCCAGAACGAGGTGGCAGTAAAAAGCGAAGACGGAACAGAAACAAGTTCGTAAACCTTTGAAATGCAGAAGAAGAATAAGAAGAAATATTCTGTAAATAAAGAACATGTATAAAATTCTTTACTTCTATTTTCATACATTTTTCTTCGTGGAAAGATATATACTTATTTTTTAACTTCGCGTAGTCCAAAAAAGTAGCTAAATTTCATACATTATGCGTTTCAGAAAATTGCAAATTAATAAAATTGTATATTTCTTAATGTCTCGTTTTCTTTCCTTCTACCCTTCCTATCAGTAGTTTCGAAACATAGTGGTTTGACCTATTTCCTTCAACTAGAGTGATTCGCTGTACAGTAAAGTTATTCTGATTACAATTGGAAGGCCCTTGAAGCTACGAGCACAGGTTATATATATAAACAAGCAGTATGCGTATGTTCAATGACGAGAGGTGTAAGGACTTGAGGCGTAAGGAGGAGTAGACATTCTGACTCGGTTTGTTCATGTAAGAATACGGCGGAGTTGTTTCGAAGTGTAATCAGCTGTTCTTGTCAGGAATGTAGAAAAATTAGGATACTGGAGGCCAACTCACTGCCATATTATAAGGAAGCATATGTTTAAAGAGTTGTATCGTGCAGGTATAGGTGTAAGAAGGTATTAAGTAAAATATGTACTTAATTAAGGTAATCTGCTAATTTGGAATCTGGTCTTGTGACCATTCATTCGATTCGGTATCGCGTCACGACACCGAATCTGCCACGCAAAATATACTATGAGGATTTTTATTGTCAATATATTAATGAAGAGAAAGCTGTTGAGAATCTGGGCCGTTCCCTCGGGCCAGCATATCAGATGTTGTCGTAGGAGCTTGGCACCGTCCTGCTCATCACTCTTCCCACAACCCTCCGCTGGACCATTCTGGTCAATAGGGGGAGGGGGATGCAGCAGCCTATGGCAACGAGGCTTAGAGAAAATGAAAAATAATAAACATTAGACTTTTGGCTCAAGTAATCTGTTAATTTTAATAAGTAATGTAAGTTAAGTAAACTAATGAGAACTGTCCAGGTTTCGAAACAAAATATGTAAATTGAATAAAATAAATGCGGCGATGGTGTACTACAGGGCTGGCTTCGGTAGACGGGGCTGTTTCGGCACACTCTCTTCCCATTGGCCGGATTACCAACACCGGGACCGGTGGCGGGTATTCAGCCAGTGTGGAGAGGGAGAGATCTTAACTGACTGCAGAAGAAGGAGGTCGCGAGCGGTGCTCGCGTGGTCGCTGAACTTTGGGGGTTGGGACGTCGACGAGTCAGGGCGGCAGACCGCTGACGGGGCGACCAGATCAGCTGATTAACAACGACGGGGCGAGTGAAGTTGATCGGCGGCGCGACGTTAAATGCGGTGGATAAGCGGGATATTAAGGGTCACTAGGTCGGGGCGGCAGACCACCGACAAGATCACTTAATCCGCGTCGACGGCAGATGGCGGGGTTCTACTAACTCAACTTTAACTTAATGTATCGGCCGCGCTAGATTGACGGTTCTGTACAATTATTAGCCACGCCCGCGGGAGTCAGCAACTCAGTGCATCATCGACTTACAGAAAGTGGTAAGACCTTGTTTTTATTCACCTAACACCGCAGTAATAATCAAAAGTTAAAAAACAATAGCTATATAAAACATTACGACAAACAGAATATTTAACAAAAAGAATGAACGTCGTAAACTCTTGATTCCCATGTTAAACAATGAGAACCTAATTTACAGAGCTTAAGTCCGAAATAGGTTACAACTCCCCCTTTGCCTAATACCAAAGTTTCAACCCATAATTCAGCACAAAATACATGTTTCAGAATTGCCGTGTCCATAGTATAATTTTCGTTTTTATGTGTAAATTTCAACATAATTAATCAAACTATTTGTTAATGAGATGCGATTATATGTATGCGTAATTAAAATGAGTAATGACTACATTATAACATTTATTTTCTGTATCATTGATTTGGTATTCAAAGAAAGGAGTTTCGGAAATCGTCTGTAAATAATTTGTTTCTTCCTGTCACATTTACGATGGCCAGAGCACTTAACGTATTGCTACGGTAAATATCATCTTGTTTTTCCACGTATCAAGGTTGTCTACTAATGCTCCATCCGTAATTTCCTCTTCTGCGACAACAATTAGTTCTGTACATATTTCTCCTTGCGACAAAATCAAGATGTTTCTGTACTTTGAATGTTTTCTACGGAGGTAACCAATTTAACGATTAGCCATAATTAATTTGGTAAAATAATCGCTTGAATCTATCAAGGCGTAGTTAACTTATTTGCATACTGAAGAAACAAATAAACCGTATTTTATAATGCTCTCTTTATCGTTAAGTGCATATATAGGCTGTAAGGAAATTCGTGTACATGTACGTTTTCAGCTAAAAAGTCAATTAAAGAGAATTTCGTTAATTACACAACTAGCTAAATCCATGGAATTTACTGTCTTGAAAAAAAGCCAGCCAACGTGAAGAAGACGATTTTGAACAAAACTGGCAGACTAATATTTGATATTTGCTTTCGTTGAGGCATAAAAAATTAATGTCGCTAAAAATATAGAAACTAAAGAACATGGCCTTAAGTAAAATAATATTACATGTTATTGCGAACAACATACCTTACATCCCTGCTCACATGTGTATTGGACCTGTCTCACAACCTGGCGACGTTTTACCAGAGGGTACTTTATGCTTATCTCTGGTCACTTATTCGTGCGGTGCGTTCAATATTCAAGTATTAAGGGGGCAGAAGATGGAAAATTTTATTGTCCAAAACTGTTATAGTTGTACTAAGATAATGTTCGGTTTGTAGACACACATTGTGACTATTTTTTTGTGCAATTAAACATTTTCAACTCTCACAGTTTTTTTATAATGACGAGTCAATGTACAAATTTGCATAAGACGGTTTTATGCTTCAAAGTAAAACCAACTGACTTACAGAACTGAAAAAGTTCGCGATGAATATCAAAATTGTAGGCTACAAGGTCTCGTTTATAAAATGAAAAATAAAACACTTACGAAATATTAAAAATTCATTTTTTATTCAAATTTTATCTCTATTTTTTTTTAATATAGACCTTTTTTAATGTTTTGGTTTTTATATAGGTGACCTTGCAGCCTACAGTTTCTTTATTCAGTGTAAATTTTTTCTGTCTAGTATGTTAGTAGGTTTTCCTTTAAAGCATAAAACTGTTTTATGAAAAATTTGGAATTTTACATGTCACTATATGAAAACTATGAAATCTAAAAAAAGTTTAATTACAGTAGAAAATAGTCACAATACATGTCTACAAAAAAAACATTATCTTGTACAAACATATTTTTTTATAAACAATAAAATTTTGCCATCAAGCATTAAGGTAACTTAGAGGAAGATACAAACCTAAACGAATTTTAGAGCTATAACGTTTGAATAAATGTGCATTAAAAATATTTCGATTGGAAACCATTTTCCCTGGACATTCGTGTAAATCAATAATGATCTACAAAGTTTTTTTTTTTTTTTTTTTTTTTTAAGTTTTAAATAATAATTAATGAAACGTAAAAAAATGGTATGACTAGCATCTTACACCCGAGTTATCTTACCTGATATCCTGTATTCCGCCTTCACGACAAGCTAACTCGGTTCTCTGCTGCCGCTCAATATTTCGACACAACTTTCCTTTGCATCTTGCAGACACTCGTCGGTTTCCCATCCTCCCTCACGCCAGACCCCTCTAATCCCTCCCCTCTCGTAACCAACCGACAGCACGTCTTTCAACTTGCAAAGTTCCGTGGAGTTAGCAGCGGTTAACTGCAGTGGCGCCTGTCAGCGACAGCCCCACTTTCGTCAGGGTCGAGCAAAGTAACCGCTAAACTGCAGCTATGGCGTCTAGAAAGTTCTCTCCTACCTAGAGGGGTTGGTAGGAGAGGAAGCGATTGTCTACCCTCACCACATCCTCCTTCCTTGCGGCATTGCTGGATAGTCTCGTCGGTGATGGACTAAGGAGGGGAACTCCCGGGCTGTCCATATGACTCGTATACCAGTGGAAGTGAGATCCACGGGGAAACCATGGCAGAAGAAACTGGCAGCGAAGTGCGTCATTTGGCCTAAAATCCACTGGTCTTAAATGTAACTTGGCTTAAATGTCAATTGGCCTAAACATTAATACGCTAAATCGTCACTTACCTTAAAGTTATTTGGCCTAAATGTAACTATGCCTAGCCGTCACTTTACCTTAAATTTATTTTGCTTAAATGTCACTACGCCTAAGCGTCAATTGGCCTTAAAGTCACTTAGTATAATCGTCACAAGGCCTAAATGTCACTTGGCCTACAAGTAATTTGGCCTAATACTATTTTACGCCATATGGCTTTAGGAATAAGGGAGTGTATCCTCTGGAGAAAGACGTTTGACTCTTCAAGATGGCCGCCTCAACGGATGTACTTCGTGCTATTGAAACCTAGTGGTGTGGAAGCTATAGGACGACACAGTGAGCAATCCACGCATCATTTTATCTTCCAGGCGCAAGTCACTGAACTAGCATGCTTTTTCCTCCGCAACAACTTTCTTCTACGAGAAATTCAGTGGTAGCCCTATCATTAATGTCATATTTTTTAAGATAAAGTTGAATTGTGCGTTAAGATTTCCATACTTAAATAAGGCCGGATAGAAAACACCTATTTTCGGCAGCAATAACGTATTATTTAATGAGTAGTTCTGAACATGAACCAGTACAGACGTGTGAAACGTTCGGTGAATGTTATTTCTAAGTAGGTATTTCTCATGCGCGTTCAGCAGTTTTCGGATAATCTAATAACGGCGGAAGCTCTTCATACCGCTCGGCATCTTCGGCAGGCGGCAATATTATCGCTTATCGCTCAGTTCGTAATGGCCAAGGTGTTGAGTTTTCAATGTGAAGAAATTCAAATGTCTCTGTTGTCACCGGCAGTGCGCTCATCAGGGCCATTAAAAAAAAAGTAGTACGGACTTTATATTGGGACTGAGGTTAACTGATCCTTTTTACACATCGACCAGATTGGTTGCAAATACTGCTACAACAGTGGACGCATGAGCCTTACGATGTGAAATGAACCGCAACAGAGAACGTTCAAGAATATATATTGGACAAGAAAGGACCAATAACACATATTTATAGTTGTTGCTTGGAAGGGTGGATCCATCTCCTGCATCCATCATATTTGCGTTCTATGTCCATTTGCATCTAGCTACTTTATACCATTTCAGAGAAGGAAAGTGGTCCTTCAGTGTATAGAAGCATTGAAAGGATATGTAATATACTCGATGGCCCTGTATAGACAGTAAATACTATTCGATCATCTGACAAATGACGAAATGATTCTCGGAAGAACCGTATGTCACTTATTGAAACAGTTAAGTTTCAAATAGTCAATTTAAGCTCCTACGCAACTCTATACTCTCTTTACACATATTGGTAAGGTAGGGAAGAGAAGAATTTTATTAACTACCCTGAGAATATAACTGTACTAGCTGTCCCGTTGCGGCGTCGCCAACTTATACCATAGAAAAGAGTAACTAACTTTTAATTACGTATTATTGATGGTGTTACTATATTCTCTGTATGTCTTTAATTTGAGAATTACCTTAAATTGGATGTATATGTTTACGTACGTAAAATTTAAATAAAAGTGCATGTCGATTTCTTGTCAGGTTAGATTCATTATCTCCAAAAAATTGTTTCAAGATTTTACACCCTCTTAAATTTATATTTTCGAAAAATCCTAATATTACTTTTTAGATATTTATTTTCGCAGCTTTTCGAGTCACAGAGCATGTTGATGGGTCATTAGGTTACTGAGATATCGTGGACGAATGGAACAAATACAAACAACTTTATCCAGTCCACTTTGTTGAGTGTGCTTTCGGGAGCCTTCCAAGTTACTCATCCATAATACGGAGCGTATCGCGGGTATTATTGTTTGCTTTCATTTAGTACACACGCTGCTGGTGTTGTTTCGCAGTTTCATACCATTCGAAGGGCATAACCCACGTTTTGTGACCGACCACATGCAGGTCAGAAAGTTGCGATAGTGTCTCAGTGTTCGTGTAAGCAGCGCATCTGTAGCATTCAAATAGATATCACGCGTTCACTCAAGTCCTTCAGCGAGGAACATCATTGGAGGGTAGGGTGTGTTAACTGCCTACCACACTTTGCCGCAATGCTCGCATACTACAAACACCACTTGTATAACCGTATCGTACTTCAACGTAAACGAGGTAGGCTGCCCTGTGGTATGTTAGCTAGGAGAGCGTATCATTAAATCATCATATCAAAGTCCGCTTCCAAATAAACCCGACGGTAAATCACAGCGACTGCCAAGGAGATGCATTTCTCAAACGCCGTGGATTTCATCTCGAATTCTGCTTTTCGCTCTGTGATCACTCACCCACCACGTGCGACATATACCAACAGATCAACGTCACCGCAGGGATTAAGCAAGCACGTTTTGAGCTGCCAGGGTCACATAACCATGGTCACCTGGATGTGTGCATGTTTTTATCGATTTTGGCGCTGAGTAATTTACATAATAAATCGCCACTGAATGGAATCACCTAATTATCAAATTTATCAGCACCTTGTACCAGTATAATGATTACCGTTGTTTGCCAGGCGTACTGAAGGCCGACGATCCAGCAGCATAACAAACATCTCAACGTACAACGATCACGCCGAACTGACCACCACTTGAGACATAAGAGTCTCGAAATGAAATAACCATGGAATATTTCTGGCGCCCTTTGACAACAGCACATAAGTTCAGAGAACAACCAAGTTCGCTATCCCGACCCCACCTTAAGAGCGCCGCATACCCGAGCGTGAGAGGCTCAAAAGCGACGGAGCAGTAAGGTCGACCTTGAAACGCGCATCAAATGCTGCGTCGCCTCAACGAGCCAAGCGCTGAACTAGCGTGCAAGCTACCCGCCGAATGGTTTTTACTGTGGGACATTAAGCGGTGACCGTGTTATTTTATTTGCTGGAAAGTCTGCAGCTAAGTTTAGTGCAGGTCGCAACCTGAGTTTCACATACATGTGGTTAGTACATTATGAAGTACGGAAGTCTGAAAAGGCCGTTTTTAGCCATGTTGGACGGCTTAGAAACTGCTTTTTTAGTGAGCGTGGCGTCTTAACAATGAGGTTCCGACCTTGTCTGAAGTTTGTTTTCTTTTCATACGTTGGCAGAATGGGCACACGTGGAATATCTTCGTAGAAAAAAAACCTGTTTACGAACACACTGCAACACATTTGAAGCGTGGAGTAGGCGGCCGCCTTAAGGGCGTTCAAGTGGGGAAAAATTCATAATTTTATATTTGTATAAAATAGTGTTAGTTTTGTAGACATTACTTCAGAGAACATTAATATCTAACGGAAAAAAATTAGCTCATCTAGTTTTCCCGTAATGTCACTTCAAAGTCAAAATTTGCATATTTTTACTTCATACAAAACTTGAAAACCA
>PNEQ01124799.1:0-25669 GCA_003012365.1 Medauroidea extradentata
CTTCTGACACCATGTAATGAGCTTTAACTCCCCTTGTACCTTTTATTATTCCTCATATTTATTTCATCCATTTTGTCAACAATCACATAGTTACTCATCTACTTATACATATCCTAACAAACACAGCCATAGAGGTAATGATAAGAGCAATACTAAAAACCTTATTACCAACCACCTAACTTTCCTACATGCAACACAGCTTGTTTACGGGATGTTGGTGAAACCGGCCCCTACACTCACAAATACCATGCCACACAAGTTAAAATAACTGACGTGAATTTCAAAACTAGGTCACTCAAATTAATACCAGCACAAATATAAAATGAATACATAATTTTTGCTCTAATCGCGTCACACGTCTATCACTTTAGGCACTTTATTTTCCGTTAGCAACATTAAGTGTGTAAAATCTAAAAGCTGGTTACAGACGAAAACCACTCTGATGTGTTCCAATTGTGTTACAAAAATGCTACTCTCCATAAATATAGTACTTAATTATTCACGAACAATCTCATTCAATAAAACAGAACACACACATTCACTACACTGAAATAACCACGATACCGTACTAGATAAATTAATTTTTCAAACTTCAAAACGCAACTACGACATATACGTTTATAATGAAAACTTTGTGACAATTTTCCTTTATAACTTGATATGAAACTACATTTTTTACATCATTGTATAAGCACAATAAAACTACACAATTTGAGGTTACGAAAAATATAACCAAAACATTACTTTTAGCGCGAGAAATTGTTCACTGCTACATGGAAGCTATATCTGCATGTAAGCACGCGGCTGTGCAGACAGCTTTTGCCGTCCACGTGGCAGTGAGGATGATGTTACAAATTTTCTGATTGGCTTCTGCTAACGGGAGAGGGGAGGTAGTTGCGCCGAGCCAAAATAGGCTCCGCCCCTTGCGTCTTGCGTTTTCGTGTATATTTAATTCCAACTACGACTCGAAGTGCAGGTGCAGCGCAGATTTTACTTGCGTTGCGCTGCGTCGGTGCAAAACGCAAGTGGTGATATTTAATCGGCCCCCAGATGCTCCATTCTCTTCCTCTCCTGCAGTGTACCCCACCCCAGTCCTCTCACCATTAATGATGGTCTGAAATCCTCCTCTCTCGCCCCTGTGTCCTCCACTTATTTGTGATCCTCCTAGCAGCCTTTCTCTTTACCTTCTCCATCTCTACCACTTCCTTTCCCACATACAGGTACCAGACTGCCACCGCATCCTCCAAAATGGGGTAAATATCAAGAGTAACTACTCATGGGAAAATTAACAAAAAAACTGCAGAAATGTAGCCTACTACTGGTCTGCAACTGGCTGGGTTCATCTTCTCTCCTCCCCCATGTAAATAGGAAACGTTATTGCAGTCTTCCATATTGCTGGCAACTTACCAAGTTGTAGTGACTTGCTAAAAAGTACCTGTAGGTATCTGTACACCTCCCCTTCCCCCTTCTTTAACATTACATTTCCAATACCATCTGGTCCCACTGCTTTTCTATCATTGAGTCGTCCTAGTGCCTTTCTCAGTGTCCCCATCTCTGTCTTACATCTATCATTGTAAAAACTAGTTTCCCTACTTTCCCACCTACCTTCTTTGCTTGTCTCACAGTTAGGTACTGCTTCTGCAACACCTCTGCTTTCTCCTCGTGACTTACGGATTCTGGTCTCCATTCACTTCTTAGTGTTGATATTTACTGTTCACTTCCTCTTACCTTTCTTACATCTCTAAATAACTGATCCCAACTACCTTTTTATCCTTCCTTCGTCATCTTTTAAGAAAAAGTTGTGACAATAATAAGTTTTTATACACTCACAATGTGGGTTGTACATAGAAAAACAATTTAAAATTTACATGATTCTTCCTAAATAGATTTGCCCCAAATGCAGCCACATTAAGTAATAATTCCGGGCATATTTTAATTTTCAAGTTACTAAGCTTTAAAAATGCCATAGGCCTACTTTCGATGGCGGCGTGGTTGTTTTCGCTTGCCGTCCGCCCGCAAGGCATTATAGTATGTTTTATAGTTTTACACCGACTTAAAAAACTGGGTAAATTTAATGGATCCAGTTACAAAAGCTAACTCGTAAAATTTGCTCTTTGTCAATGCATGCACCATAACAGTCGATGATTTTCTTAGTTAATAACGAAGATTTCGCTGGTACCGAGTGAGTTGAGAGGAGTAATGGCAACAAGGTAACTCTCGCACATTGCGATGTTTCAGAGGTAGGTTTGAGTGTTGTCAGTTTAATTCAAATTCCGGAGTGATGATAACTTACTAGGAAACAATTTTATTGTGTCGAATCCGCTAAAGAATAAGAAATCTTGTTTTAAAGTCAACTGTATGTAGGTCGCATGTATGGTATCTAAAAAGTAATCTACCGAGCTAACAGTATGAATGCATTTATGCAAACCTGGGGGCCGATTAAATATCACCACTTGCGTTTTGCACTGACGCAGCGCAACGCAAGGAAATCTGCTCTGCACCTGCACCTCGAGTCGTAGTTGGAATTAAATACACTCGAAAACATTAGATGCAAGAGGCGGTGCCTATTTTGGCTCGGCATAACTGTCTCCCCTCTCCAACTTACACAAGCCAATCAGAAAATTTGTAATATCATCCTCAATGCCACTTAAATGGCAAAAGCTGCCTGCACACCCGCGTGCTTACATGCAGATATAGCTTCCATGTAGCAGTGAACATTTCTCGCGCTAAAAGTAATGTTTTGGTTAAATTTTTCGTAACCTAAAATTTTCTAGCCTTCTCATGATTAAACAAGGATGTAAGAAGTATAGGTTCATATCAAATTATGAAGGAAAATTGTTACAAAGTTTTCATTACAAGTGTATATGTCACAGTTGTGTTTTGAAGTGTGAAAGTAAATTTCCATAATGTCGTGGTTCTTTCAGTGTAGTGGATGCGTGTGTTCATTTTTGTGTTCGTGCTTTATTTATGGAGAGCAGCATTTTTGCAACACAATTGAAACACATCAGAGTGGTTTTCGTCTGTAAACAGCTTTTACATACTTTATGTTGCTAACGGAAAATAAAGCTCCTAAAGTAACAAACGTGTGACGCGATTAGAGCACAAACTTTGTATAAATTTTATATTTGTACTGATATTAATTTGAGTGGCCTAGTTTTGAAATACACGTAAGTTATTTTAATTTGTGTGGCATGGTATTTGTGGTGTATGTCTACTACCTATTGGGCTATTCATGTGGCATTCGCCTTTCAGTGAGTCGGAAATCGTGATATGTTGATTATTTCTTAATAATTAATTGCTAATGTGTAGTGAACACGAGTGGTGTTCGTACAACTTACTACAATAAATTTAATTAGGTCTAGATTATTGTAAGTTCAATGTTCACCGAAATAGGGTGTGATGTGTGTAGACAGCAAGTCTCACGAAAGACTTAAAACTAAAATGTTAGGACTCCCGTTTTATGAAATAAAGAGAATCCCAACAGAATCACTCTTAAATATTAAGCACATATGTGGAAACAAGTCGGCAAGAAAGATGTGATGTTGAAACACCCCATCCAAGCAAGGAAAACAGAGAGGTAGTGTCACAGTTCTAAGCAATTAGCCTAACAGGTATGACGTGTACTCAACAGCCCATGCGTGCATTGCGACCATTCGTCAACACACACCAGCATCACGGGCAGTATTTACGACAACGACTCACGGTATTCGGAAGGCACCCTGCATGCGCCCGGTACTGACAGGACCAACTGAGCGCTCAAGTTAATATGGCCACGTGGTTAGCAAGCAAACACAAAAGAAAGTGCAAATATTTAAAGTAAAACAACAAAGTAACACCACCGCAACACACCCCAACGTCAGCTAATCAAGGGACATTGGTCGTTACGACAAGCATTACGCCGTCGCTGATCACGATGTGCATAAATACCGGGACGAATGTTGCCTGAAACAGACAGTGCGGGAGTTGCTAGGGCAAAGTGAGTATGGAGAGGCAGTCTCCATATTTTTAGTAAATTATTGAGCAGCCACAACTAGGGCAAACGAATTTTTTTACGTAAAGTGCTTCAAAATTGTTCAATGACGTTGGACCACTGGGAGCAGCCCAGACAGACAACCTAACAACTACAAAGACCGCGCAACGCGCCGACAACTTTTTATACTTAAAATAAGAATAGTGATTAATGTGTTATATCAAAGTGTTCTATGTGTGTTAGAAGAATAAACAGTGACAGCTCGGACTTAGAGAGACAGCTTAACAAGCCATCCGGAGTGGAAGGCACAAGTAAATTAATTTCCCTATGTAAGTTTATTTATGCAATTTCAGCAAACCCAATTATGTTAACATCTCCAAGGGCTCAGTTGTGTCTCATGTAAATTTTAATGTATTTTTACGTAAACAACTTCCACACAACATGCTCAAAGCGGCCACGCGAATAGTTTTGGCGGGCGCGCTCAGCTACTAGCGGGAGTGGGTGCCATTGCTCTGTAGTCTTGTCTCGGGCATGTAGAAGGTCGGCCACCACGTGTATGTGGCTCCTGGACCATCACCGTATCTTGTCGTATCATGTAGCTGCAATAGTGATTTCTTTCTAGTATTTTCAGGAACATAGTAACGTAACAGTAATTTAATCGTCCAGGAGTAGAGCCACCTCCATCCCTGCAAGCTCATGCACCCAGGGGTTTATCTTTTCAACATAACTACACCATCGCGTAACTAGTGTCCGCGTTTACCGTGTTAGTCACACACCGGCTATAGACATGGGGACCGCTTAAGGCACGTACGTGCGATATACAGTATGCTAATAATAACGCAATAAACTAGTGGTGAAACCTATTCATGCGGGTAAGTTATTTGGCAACGGCCACTTCATGGTCCTTCAGGAGCCGGTCCTTCCAACCAGCCGCTTTCCAGCTTCACAACAACATACATCTCGACGTGGAGGATACAGAGGGGACTCGCCAAACAAGCGGTAGACCCACGACCGTCACCAGCAGCAGCCGGAACCCTCCAGGGCGTATGTACGATGCTCTCACCCCCTCTGCCCTCACCAACAACACGTCAATTGGCGCCCTGCAATGTGTGGCAACATCGACATGATATCAACACGTTACCAGCAACATCAGGTATGTGAAGGTGTTTGGACTGTCGACTGAAATTCTAAATAAACTTTTCACAGTGTACAAGTCCGTGATGGGACAGTGAAAAAAAAAACGGGATAAAGAACAGTGAATGTACAGTACAGAGACAGTATGTGTGCAAATGCGCGCGAAAAGCGAGACAGCACGGCGAGACAGGCAGGCTGCGCGCATACCGCAGGCGTGACGTCAGAGGGAGGCAGCACGCGCAACACCCCCCTCCACCAACCATCCTCGGACCGGTAAACAACACCCAACCGGCCGGGCGAACAAGGGGTCTGCCGCGAACGTGGAAAATCCGACACCTAGGCGCGAGGCTAGCACAACCCAAAAATGCAAACTTCGGGAGGACTAGCGGCTACACTGCGCCAGGCCTGCATCAGGCCGGTCGGCAATACAAACATTGGTGAATTTGGACGCGCGGGGTCAATTTGCCAATGTGACAGCACAGAAGGGAAAGTATGCCTCCGGGAGGCAACTGAACGCGTAAACCGCGCACACAGGACATCCGTCGCACAAACATCACTCGGGGTAAACTCAGAACTTTGTTGAGACTGTATGCAACCACGAGATAGCCCCGGATTTCGTAACCCACTGCTAACCACACAATGTCAGTGCAATGCAGGTAAACATCCGCCACAAGTGCAAACATCAATGACAGTGCGACAACAGTGCGGTAATTTCCTATGGTGCTACGGGAACGGACCGACAACACTCAACTGAAGGACATGCAGGAGCCAATATCATGCACACTGCGTAACACCATGTGATGCGGGAAGAGTGCAGAATGGACAATTCACTTGCGCGAGATGTGACCCAGGGGCCAAACAAGACATCCACGACCTATTGAGCGAGAACGAGCTGCAACCTACACTTTATCAACAGCCATTGTGTTACGGCGCAGGGGCTGATGTATGGAAGTGTGAGATGTATGGATACAAAGCACATTAGCAGTGCATACCGCGGAACGAGTGGCCAACACCGACAGACAACGGATTTAAATGCCACGAGTGCACGCGACGAAGCCACGTCCTAGCACAAATATTAGGACAGAACACGCAACCCGAACTGCACCTGGGGACGCCCTTGGTGTTATCACACAGGTCACCAACCAGCGTACCATATGCGAGACACGTGTGCGCAGGACCAGAAGCTCAAACACCAAAATCACCAAACAGGTTCCAATCATTACCGAACTATTCAGGGGTAACAACAGAAGACCCACAAGCGTTCATAGAGGACTGTGCAACCAGAATGCCCCGGTATGGCGTGTGCGAAGATGAGTGGCCTAGTTGTGTAGGAAACCAACTGTCAGGCAATGCAAGACAATGGTTCAAGTCAGTGACGCATTACGGTATGAAATGGGACGAGTTTCTCACCGTGTTTCAGCTGCGATTCGCCAGCACGTTTTTATCTTTACAAGCGCGTAGCCGCGCAGTGCTTCAAACACAGCAGCGAGGCGAATCACTCACTGCGTTTGGTATGCGAAAATTTAACTTGATCAAACAGTTCCATCGCGGTATGTTAACAACAGAAGTGCTCGAGGTTGTAGCTTCTACAGTATTGCCAGAATTTGGCAGCGGAGTTGCACCCTTGATACACAGTAGTTACGAGGACTTCATGCGATCTATAATGGTCATAGACAGTCTCTCATACGACGACTCGGCACGGGCCAGCCCGAGCTACACCAAGTCACGTTCCCACAGCAGCAGCTATGCAACAGGGGGCGATAGTGACAAGGGCGACCGGACACGGCCGATTCAGGTGCACAAAACTACGCCACCACCGGAGAAAATTATCTATATCAAGAAAGTGCAACACGACGAGAGAAGACAGTGGGACAAAACACAGAAACCACAGTATCCCTGCAGGTACTGCCCAGGACAACAGATGTACCATTAGCACAGTGTGTGTCCCAACACACTGGAGCGCCCAGCGGGAGGTGGAGCAAGGCCACCACATGAAGCAGGGGTAGGACGGCCGGACGTCGCCCTCCTCCCGACCACCACAACAACCGACACGAACTGGACACCACAGCAGGTACTACTCCACCAACTCAGCATCAACAGCACCCAGAACTGTAGGTTAATCCACATTCCAATTTCTATCAATGGTAAAATGTGTTATGCTCTTGTTGACACCGCTACTACACACAACTTTGTCCGCCCACATCTTGTAGACACCCGTAATCTGAACCAGTGTAAACAAACAGTGCAACTTGCCACCACTGTCTCCAGTGGCGAAGTAATGGGACAGACCAACATCACAGTCAGAATACGTGACATTGAGATGCAAACAGTGGCGTATGTATGTAGTAAGCGAGTTAAGGGAGGATGCTATCTTGGGATTGACATGGTTAACTGAACAAAACACCATCGTGGAAACAGCCGGCAGGCGCATTCATTTCAGGCAAAAGGAACGCAGAACTGTGTATAACATTGAACCCTGCACACAAACAGCAACAACAACAGTAAACCTAGATGATATAGACAACAGCGTACCACCTCAATACCGCGCAGCCATGCAGAAGCTTTTACACGAGCGCAGAGACGTTTTCGCGTGCGCCGACCCACTTAAGCGCACCAACATCACGGAACACGCCATAGAAACGGAACACGACAGACCACTGTTCACACCCCTGCCGGAATATCTACAAACACAGGCAAAAATAATTAAACAACAGATAACAGAGATGCTCGCCGACGGCGTAATTGAACCCTCAGACAGCCGATACAATTCCGCCATAACCTTAGCTCCTAAAAAAGACGGCACAACCAGAACACCGACACAAGATGGCATTTACCACCCCAGGCGGGTTACGGTACCAATTCTGGGCAATGCCCTTCGGGTTGAAATGTGCTTCGTCAACCTTCCAGGCAATGATGGTCCATGTGCTAGACGGACTAATTGCAGATTGCGTAGTTGCGTATCTCGACGACGTAGTAGTCTGGTCACAGACATGGGAAGAGCACATACACCACTTGTCACTAGTATTGGATGGCTCGCAATCAACGGTCTAGTGTGCGCCAACCATAAATGCCACATTGGCAAAACACAAATAAAATTTTTGGGCCATGTTTAATGCAGACGGAAACAAACCAGACCAGGAACAACTCCGAATCATTGAAGAATACACCCCACCACGCACCTGCAAACAAGTCCGCAAATTCTTCGGCCTAATAAATTGGTTGAGGGAATACATTTCAGAGTTCGCAATAATAATAGCGCCCCTCACCGCGCTCCTGTCACCCAGTACAAAGTTCAGCTGGACACCAGGGGTGGCGAAAAACTTCGAGGACGTCAAGGCCAGTTTCAGACAATGTCCGGCGCTAGCACGCAGTGATCCCAACAAACCTACATAGGTACAAACAGACGCCAGTGAATGAGGAATGGGAGCAGTGCTGTTTCAGCTAGGCGAGAACGGGGAACGGCACATCATAGACTATAGCAGTGCAAAATTTGGCCTAGTAGAAAAATGCTACAATGTCAATGAGCAAGAGTGTCTCGCGGTAGTGTGGACATTCAAGCGGTACAGGCCTTACCTCGAGTACAGACGCTTTACATTACACACTGACAACCGGTGTTTAGTATGGCTACACAACACTAGCGAGGCCTGTAGTAAACACACCAGATGGGCTCTATTATAACAGTCATTCTACTTCCACGTGGAACATGTACCAGGAGCAGAAAATCAGCTGACGGACGCACTGTCAAGGTCACTGGATCAAAACACGACCGCGCGCGACGAAGAGGAGTGGGAGGAAATGTTGCCACCGGTATCCAAAACAAACAGTACAGACACAATCACGTGCAACAGTATAAAAGTTACAGATAACACCCACATTGACCAGCTATATATAATGACATAATAACGTCACAGCAAACTGCGCCCGACGCGTTGGCGAAACGTAAACAATGTGGTCAGCAGGTACTGGACAGATGGCGCGTCGTGGACGACAGACTAGAAACACGGCCGTGCGCAGGCAGCGAGAAGTGGAAAGTGTATGTACCCATCCACGGACAGGGCAAGAGTCCTTGCGTTCATGCACAGCAGTCAACATACCGGACACCGAGGCGCTAAACAAACCATGCGGAACGTCCTGCAATATTTCCACTGGCCCGGTCTAGCATGCCAAGCGCGAGAATACGTCCGCAAATGCCTGCCATGCAACCATTTCAAGGCCAGGCGCACAGATGGCAGTCAGCAGCAACAAGCCAGGGTACCAACTGAACCCTTCGACACGGTAGCCTTGGCTTTATGGAGCCATACCCCACTACTTCGCGAGGCAAAAGGTTCAAAGTGGTAATAACAGACCTGTTTTCAAGATGGCAGGAGGCATACGCTGTAAACAACGCCCACATCAGGAACATTGCAGCAGTACTGGAAAACGAATTTTTCCCCAGATGGGGTTACCCGCGAGTCCTGTTGTCAGATAATGGTACCCAATTCAGTGATAAGAAATGGCGAGACATGTGTACCAAATGTGGCGTAACAGCGCACACCACGCCGGTGTATCATTCCAGGGCGAACCCGACTGAACGGCGAAATAAAGATATAAAAATACAACTCCGCCTCCACCTACGCAACAGCCAAGATTACAGTAAGTGGGCCGAACACCTGCCCCAGGCGTTATTCACCATACAGCACAGAATAAACGAGACCACTGGGTACTCCCCAGCTGCGCTTCTCCAAGGTCGTGAACTACAACTCCCGGGCAAATTTAACTGTTCACAGGCCGGTAAGGCAACAAACCCAGAGACCGGAGAACAGCGCCGAGAAGACGTGAAGGCGACATACACATAGCGCGCGACAATCAAAATAGCTACATTGCAAAGTGGGTACCCATAACGACGCGACCACCAAACCAGCTCAGGGTCGGTCAGCAAATGTTCGTGAAGGAGCACCTGTTATCATCCGCACGTAAAACTTTTGTGCAGGGCTCGGTCCAAAATGGAGCGGACCCCATATAGTGATAAAAGCGATAAGCGCAAACACCTACATCATACGGATGGGCCCACACCGCACATGGATGGTCCACAGAGATGACATACGCCATGCACTGAGTGTAGAGATACACAACGCACAGCAAGACACAGAGCAGTGTGCGCGGATAGAAGAGCAACGAGCGCGCCCTGCCGCACCAGGAGCCGTAGATGCAGACACACTGCTGCAACAAGTCGCCCAAAGTTACAATGACCTGCCGAACACAGTGATGTACGACCCGCCACCAGGAATCGGCGACAGAAGGCAAGACAACACTGCACCGCCTAGCGACGTAAGTGATCACAATATTGTATCAGGTACAGCAGGAGCAGACACCAGGCCCGCTGATAAAACAATGGATTACGAGCAGAGCACAGAATATGCAGAGCAAAGGGAAGAGGACACTGGGTCGACACCGCCGGGAGTCGAACAACACTGAGTGCCTTCGCGACGGCGACCACATGAGCAATCACCAGTCAAGCAAACAACAGACAGCGAGGACGACGGCAGAGATAACAGCACACCGCCTCGGCGCTCTAAGCGTGCATGCCACACCACACCGGCCTGCAGCTGTTGCGCGCGCATCACTCAAGGTCACGAGCCATCCCAACCGAGGAAGCGACCCATACGCCACAGAGTGCAGAGAATAGCGACTACTATAGAACCACAACTCACTCGCTATTTTCAGCGCGCTCGGCGCAACCCACCTGCGCCAACGTGTTGTGCTTGAGACAGTGTCCACGAAAGGTCTCACCAGTGGGGGGCATTTGATGTGTGCTCAACAGCCCACGCGTGCATCGCGACCGTTCGTCAACACACACCAGCATCACGGGCAGTATTCACGACAAGACTCACGGTATTCGGAAGGCACCCTGCATGCGCCCGGTACTGACAGGACCAACTGAGCGCTCAAGTTAATATGGCCACGTGGTTAGCAAGCAAACACAAAAGAAAGTGCAAATATTTAAAGTAAAACAACAAAGTAACACCACCGCAACACACCCCAACGTCAGCTAAACAAGGGACATTGGTCGTTACGACAAGCATTACGCCGTCGCTGATCACGACGTGCATAAATACCGGGACGAATGTTGCCTGAAACAGACAGTGCGGGAGTTGCTAGGGCAAAGTAAGTATGGAGAGGCAGTCTCCATATTTTTAGTAAGTTATTGAGCACCCACAACTAGGGCAAACGAATTTATTACATAAGTGCTTCAAAATTGTTCAACGACGTTGGACCACTGGGAGCGGCCCAGACAGACAACTTAACAAATACAAAGACCGTGCAATGTGCCGGCAATTTTTTATACTTAAAATAAGAATAGTGATTAATGCATTATATCAAATTCTACGTGTGTTAGAATAATAAACAGTGACAGCTCGGACTTAGAGAGACAGCTTAACAAGCCAACCTGAGTGGAAGGCACGAGTAAATTAATTTCCCTATGTAAGTTTATTTATGCAATTTCAGCAAACCCAATTATATTAACATCTCCAAGGGCTCAGTTGTGTCTCATGTAAATTTTAGTGTTATTTTATGTATACAACTTCAACACAACATGCTTAAAGCGGCCACGCGAATAGTTTTGGTGGGCGCTCTCAGCTACTAGCTGGAGTGGGTGCCATTGCTCGGTAGTCTTGTCTCGGGCGTGTAGAAGGTCGGCCACCACGTGTATGTGGCTCCTGGACCATCACCGTATCTTGTCGTATCATGTAGCTGCAATAGTGATTTTTTTTCTAGTATTTTCAGGAACTTAGTAACGTAACAGTAATTTAATCGTCCAGGAGTAGAGCCACCTCCATCCCTGCAAGCTCATGCACCCAGGGGTTTATCTTTTCAACGTAACTACACCATCGCGTAACTAGTGTCCGCGTTTACTGTGTTAGCCACCCACCGGCTATAGACGTGGGGACCGCTTAAGGCACGTACGTGCGATATACAGTGTACCAATAATAACGCAATAAACCAGTGGTGAAACCTATTCATGCGGGTAAGTTATTTGGCCACGGCCACTTCATGGTCCTTCGGGAGCCGGTCCTACCAACCAGCCGCTTTCCAGCCTCACAACAACATACATCTCGACGTGGAGGATACAGAGGGGAGTCGCCACACGGGCGGAAGACCGACGACCGTCGCCAGCAACAGCCGGCACCCTACAGGGCGTAAGTACGACGCTCTCACCCCCTCTGCCCTCACCATAATATGTCAGGTACTTGCAAAATATATTCGCTATTTGTTTACATTATCATTTGCATAAATGTTTTAAGCAAAGTTTTTAACGGTGCATATAAGCTTGTCACAAACACAACTCTATTTTCTCATTGTGTGCCATGGGAAAATACCCTCATAATATATTTCGGGGAAAGGATAAATCGTTGCCCATATTTAATTGCTTCTTTAGTAAAAAACATTTCAGTTTCGTACTTCTTCTGTACTTCGTAACTATTAAAAGCTGAAATGTGTACACGAAAACGTAAATAATTAAAGTTCATAGAACACTGGATACAGATAAAGATATCCAACTTTTATTTTAATTCACTTTCACACACCCGAAAATTGTCCAATGCGCATGCGCGTAGGGCGAAGATATACTTGCGTCGAGCCGTTTGCCAGTCGAAGATTTTCAGGATCTTTGCGCCATCACGTGACCACTTGCACCTGCATATTTGTATATTTAATACCAAAGCAGCGCAGCGCAGGTGCAAATTTTGCGCTGCACCTCTCAAAATTGATATTTAATCGCCCCCTTGCTGGCTTTTACAGACTGGTGATCTAGCGTTTCGAGAGCGCGAGTTGGGAAATGAATATATCGCATTAATTGGTCTATTAAAAAGACATTTTTAGTTCCAATTATTATTACATTACGTGTAAGCGATCGCGAAATCTACTGTAACCGTGCTGCCATCTATTGACACATTTCTGAAAACCCCACCTATCTCCCGAATTAACGGCCAATCATAGGTGCCATGAACTCGCCTATTGGCTAAGCTGTTTTCTAGCGGGCGGCTATGCAGTGGAACAGCAAAAACACAATAAATCGAACAGATGTCGAGATTCGGTTGCAACTTTTAAACTTAAAATAACTTATTTATTTCATGCTTACCATGTAATTCGGTGCACAATACGTTAAAATAACCATTGCATACATAAACTATACTTCTGTCAATAATAGCAGACTGTGTCAGGTTACGTTTTCTTAGAAACCAAGCAGTTCGTCTCGTATTGTCTCACAGCGACATAGTAAATGTTGCGTTTGGAGTAAATTTAATTGTAGTTCTGCTCAAAGGAGCTAATATAGACATTTATAACTGTTCGGAGCCCCATCCATACCTAGTCTTACCACATACGACAGGATTTAAAGCGGTGTCACTGTGACACAGCTTTAAATCCTGTTGTACTGTCACAACTTAAACATAAGTTGCTGTAGAGCTAAGAATAAACAAATAACAAGTCCAATGACATCACAGGGACATCAAAATGGCAGCACCCATTTTTATTGACCTAAAATAAATACTCCCTTTATTTATGTTTTTCTCAGGTTATACAGATGCAAATAAAGATAGTATTGCTGCATGCCATGTACCAGGGGGCAGGTGATCGGCAGCTGTTTCGTAACACTTGGTGGGCTAGCCCATGACTAACCAGCAGAGCAGCTACGTGATGGAAGTCACGCCGAAACTGCTTTATACATACATGTCCCAGCTGCGCTTTTACCTTACGAGGTGGCCTACGAGACTCAAGTCATGCCCGAAACATGATGAAATGTTAAGTTTTAGACCCCTGTAATGTGGTGTTTCCCCTACTGTTTCGTTGAGTATATAAGAGCTGAATCGACAAATTCGAGGAGATTTCGCTAATGGTCGTGCTAGAGGAAGGTGTTATGCATGTGGAGAGAAACTGGCGAAGTCATGTTGGTGACGCCAGAGTCTACTGTGAGGTGGCAGCAGTGTTGGAGGAGCAGTGTTGGGCGAAACAAGAGGACTGCTGCGGCTGGCTGATGGGCGAAGAGGAGGTGCACGACGGGAGTCGAACCGAATACCTCAAGAGTGAAGACAGCAGTGCACTCGGGGTGCTGCGCAGCACACTGCGATTCATCACCACTGCGGACTATTAAGGATGTACACTGTCACTATTTGAGAGGCTGTTGATTGGATATATGACTGAATTTTTATTGTGATTTGTGGATTTGAATTGCTTAATGGTAAATATTATTGTGCTTTAATTGTCGAAGTTAATTAACATTCTGTGGCACAGTACTAATTGTGTGCATAATTAAGGGCATTGTGAAAGTTATAGTTGATTGCTGTTTTGTGTAC
Source organism: Medauroidea extradentata (assembly GCA_003012365.1). Lineage (NCBI taxonomy): Eukaryota > Metazoa > Arthropoda > Insecta > Phasmatodea > Phasmatidae > Medauroidea > Medauroidea extradentata. The sequence goes on from PNEQ01124799.1 coordinate 14,437, forward strand.
TTCGTAGCTTTGTGAGCTATTAAATTCAGCACTTAATTTAACTCTTTTATTTCTAATTATAATAACTGTATACCAAAGAGCTCAGAGAACTGCCCACCTATAAAGTTTTTCTTAAACTTGTAACACTAGTGTCAGAATTAGGATAGAGGCATAAATTAATTTTATAGGCCTAATTATTTCTGTAATTTAAATCATTTCACAGAATTGCTATTTAATTAAATTGAGCCACTTTATAAATTTTGTGTTTAAATTTCAATTTAAAAGGTGAATGATTACAAGAAAAATGTCTGCTGAAATAGAAGCACTAAAAGCCCTCATTGAGGGAATGAGTTGCCAATTAAGAGGCCAAATGAATTCAGTCACAGAGAGTGTAAATGAAAAATGTATATAAGAAATTTGATAGTGTAAATGAAAATGCAGATAAGAAAATACATAATGTAGATAAGAAAATTGATAGTGTAAATGAAAATGTGGATAAGAAAATTGATAGCGTAAATTAAAATGTAAATAAGCAAGTAGATAGTGTCAAAGAAATGGTGTACCAGGAAATAGATGCTATGAACGTGAGGGTAGACAGCATAAGCGATAAAGTGGAACAGCAAATGATTTATCTAAGGAAAGAGTGGCAAGACTTTCGTCAGCATCAAGAAGGTAGCCATCTTGTTACTGGAGAAGACAAGGTCATTGCTGAAGCAATACCTGAAGGCGGTGCAGAGAAGACCACGAAGTTTGAACAAGGCTGTAGTGTGATTCACAACCAGGCAGAAAATGGGCTGCAACATGTTAGCATATCTAGTGTGCCTGCATCGAACATTGGAAAGGGGATTTCTGTCAAGCCTGCACCTTACGATAGCCAGACTCCATGGCAAGAGTATCAAAACCAGTTCGAGATTGCAGCAACCATAAATGGTTGGTCTGACCAGCAACGCGCCTACTATCTTGCTGCTGTGCTGAGGGTACCTGCCCTTAGTATACTCCAGTCGCTTCCAGAGCAACAACGTCTAGAATACTCGACATTAGTTACTGCCCTGGAGCTGTTCTTTGGAGACAAGTACTTACGACATGCCCACCATGCCCAACTAAGGAGCCGCGCGAAGATATCAGGGGAGCCACTGCAAGAATTGTGGCAGGACATTGTGCGACTCGCCCATTTGTCGCTCGAGGTGTGTCCAGAATAGGCATGAGATATGATAGTAGTCGGCTTCTTCGTCGACCCCATTGCCGATGTAGAGTTGCGCCAAGTAGTGCGTCTGGCCGCCCCAAGGACTATGCAGGATGCCCTGGCCAGAGCAATGGAGGTTGAATCTGCAAAAGGACCATCAACTCGGCGTACTGTGCAGGCGGTCGCAGTGTCGGGCGACGAGAGAGATAACCGCTTCGAAAACACCTTGAAGAGAATGGAAACCATGATACATAGAATCACATCGATTACACACCACCCTCGACAACAGGGGTGGCCAGGCTCTTGGGAATGTGAAGAACCTGGAGACCTGAGATCCCAGTGTCCACAATGGTTACAGAAAAACAGAAACCAAGAGCAGTGTGAGGCTGCCCGATCTGGCCAGCCTTCGGGAAACATGTAAGCACCGGTCTTAAGGGGCGAAGGTCAGCGGTTGTGGAAGATAAGGCCCCAGTATTTCTTCACGTACGCTCAGTAAAACAAGAGTTTGATGCAATCTTTGTGTAGGGTAGTCTGGATAATGTTTATTTCAACATGGTTGTGGACACCGGAGCAACCATTACTGTTGTCAGGCCGGACACCTTGGGGCCTTCTCCCCATCAGTCACTGGGCCATAATTACAGGCAAAGCTTTCTGACGACAGTGACAGGTGAGACCACACCAGTGAAGGGGAAGAAAAGGGTACAGTTAAAGTTGGGTGACCTCTGCATTGAGCACGAAGTGTACGTAGCCGACATCGAAGATGATTGTTTATTGGGCCTAGATGTGTTGCGCAAGTTAGAGTGCTGTAAAGATACTAGGTCGGGAAAACTAAGGGCTGGTAATCGAGAACTGGTAATGATGCCACGAAGCGAACTATCCTCGTCAACCAGCTGCCTAGTGGTCTGTTATGACACAACTGTTTTGCCAGCGTCCAGTGAGATAGTCATCCCCGCACAGTGTCGAGCAATGGCGTATGAACCAGGGAGGGGGGTACAGGGGTACAATGTACCCCCCCCCCTAAAATTTGATAATGGGTTACAAAATACAGTTTGTACCCCCACAAATATTTGTAGGTAAACGTAAAAACAAACAACTGATTTAAACAAATCTAGCACAATTTAGTGCAAGGACGGAACTATAAATACGCGCATCATGAGATTGCCTGTATGACAGAATGTCTATTGTTGTCCGCACAGAAAAAAAAGTATCAGTGAACGTACGTGCCTTGACTGAGCGCTGGACCGTAGGGAAGGTCGAGGCGGGGGTGGTAAAATGCACGTGACATCACTTCACACAGGAAGATGCACATGCGCACCCATTCAAGTTCCGTGAACGGCTTGTCTACACCTGTTCGGCAGCTAGGGTGTGAAGTGCTTTGTGTTGTAGACGGCGCTATATGTTATGTTTGTATTGTGTGCGCTTCATGCAGTGTCAAAATAAATAACATAAAATGAGTAAGAGGACATTGAAAGATTTTTTCATGTGTGATACGCCACTGCATCAAAAGAAGAAAGAGAAACTTGATTAAGGAAGCGTGCGAAAATGGCTATCATTCTTCTAGTCCTAATTTAGTAGTATGTATCATGTTTCATACAGCGCAGACACAGAATAAATAATTACCTAACAGAAGCTACAAGGTGCGCTTTTTATTGAACTCGTTTTCTCTCGGGTTTGTTATGGTTTCGGGGCTGGAGTTTTTCACAGGCTGTTTGGTTAGCCCAAATTTAAGTATACCTTATTTGAAAAAAAATCTGCTGGGAAATTGATGTGTAAGTACTGCTACATATGCCATTTATATTTGTGTAACTGAGATTTTAACATTTTCAAGTATCTATCAATTCAAGCTGCTTGTAGCCCATCTCAAATTTCTTTGTTTACTTTGTTTTACGCCCGACAGCTGTAACAATAACAATAAAAAAGCTCCTCTATATTTCTTCTGAAACATTAGTCATGCTGTTATGTTAAACATTTAATTGCTACAGTTATTACGTAATAATGTTTGATTAAGAAACAAACTTATTACAGTACACGTGACAATACAAGTGACAAGTGATTATTTATAATATTGTATCAAATGACATGTGGTTTTGTTTACATTCCTGTACGCCCCGAGAGCTGGTACGATAGCAACAATGAAAAAGTAGCTTTATTATTTTGCTGACTGCATCTTATAAACGTTTCTGATTTGCTAAGTAGAAGAATTCTGATAACTGAATTAAGGTTGCGTTACCTAATTTAATCGCTGAGAAAACACAGGTATTTAAGTAAGTTACTATAGAATAATATAAATAAATGTCACAGCCGACTGAATTGACTAACATGCAAACTGTAAATTTAGATAAATATGCCATTACTTTAGCTCTGTTTAATTTAATTCCGTGTTTTTTATACTGTCTGTGCCAAAAGTCCTGGTTCCTGAGATAACAGAGTTGCGAGGGCCCAGGATGTGATATGCGAGGAAAGGATTTTATTTATATCGTAGTGGTGTGAAGTTTTATCATTTACATTACATTAAAAAAATGTTATTTCCTATTATGCACTGAATGTCACTATTTTATACTGTATACTTTATTCTCATAAATTCTGGCCATTCTTGTATTTGAAGCACTGTCTTGCTATGTTAAATTTGGATTGTAATGTTTGGTGTGCTGAACTAGATAATTAATTATAATTATTTTATTTTGTTGTTGCAAAGTTTTTTTTAAATCCATGTGTATCGTCTGAAATAAGAGCAGATGTAATTTGGAGCAATTCCTAGCAAGTAAAATAAGTGTGTTTAATCAAAACCCCAGAAAATCTGTCCCATTAAAAGCACTACTTTTGTTAAAAACTAAAATTATTTTTATTTGTGAAATACTTTGATAAGCTATATTATCTAATTATGTTTTTTTATTTTGTATGTGTTCTTTCAGATTTAAGTTTTATTTTTTCACAGAAACAAAACATGCAGTGCTATGAGAGAGAATCACATGTTGCAATTTTTTTTTTTACTTTTGATTGCTTAATTATCAATGTAAGTTTGTTGTGTGTCACCATGTTTGCCAAACTAAGGAACATATATCTAAGTGGCGGCCCGTATTATTGGGCTAAGCACTCCCTGATTACTCGGGATTTGCATTAATCAGATTGAAAAAATTTTCCCCTCTTGATTGTTTGAATACTATGATTATACTCCTCAACGATCGTCAGCTGACGAGCAGATCTTCCCAAGACTAAGGAATGCGGCAGTTGTACAAATATTTTAGTAACCCATCATTTATGATTATATCTGTATAACTGACAGTGTTTTATACCTTTTCTCATATAATTTCTTTTGTCAAGGCTGCTGTCTTGTTTATTGTGTCATCGTAAAATTGTTCAATACAACTAATTTTTTAAAAAAATCAATAACCAAACAAGTACAATGTTTAGTATACTTAGGTACGAATTGTTTATTGTGCCATCGTAAAATTGTTCAATACAACTAATTTTTAAAATAAAAATCAATAATCAAACAAGTAGAATGTTTAATATACTTAGGTACGAAAAATGCTTAAATTGCACCATTTGACACTTGAAAACCCAAATTTTCCCGGGGGAGGGCCCCCCGACCCCCCGCTCTGTAAATGTAGTTGGATGTTCCAAGATGTACCCTCCAAATCCAGAAATGTTCCTACGCCCCTGGTGTCGAGGAAGTTTTGTGCGGCGTATAGCTCTGGTAGAACACACAGGAAGAGGAAACAGCTTACCTAATGAGGTTGTGGTATCATGAACATTGGTGCCGCCTAGTTCTGGAAATGTAGCTGTTTGAATAGTCAATTTGTCGAACAGGGCCATCCAGTTTGAGGAGGGGGCCATACTAGGTGTGTGCAAACAAATCGCCCAAATAACTACAACCAAAATAGAAACCTTCAAGTCAGGTTATCTTAAGAGGTCTATGCCAGAACCACTCAAGGAACTACTGACTGGAAACAGAAAAAAACAGGGCAATAAAATACTGGCCACAACCAACAGACAGGACACAGGTGAGAAGCTTTCTTGGACCCTGTGTTTTTATCGGCAGTTTGTACATGGATTTGCTACAACTACCAAGCCACTACATGAGCTTACTGGAGCCAAAAGAAAACTTATGTGTACCCCTGAATGTGAAGCTTCTTTCAGAAAATTAAAAGAAGTGTTAATGTCCCCTCATGTTTTGGCCTTCCTCGATAGTAAAGGCGAGTTTATATTGGACACAGATACGAGTGATGTAGGCATCGGAGCTGTACTATCACAGGTTCAAGATGGAGTAGAGAAGCCTCTAGAATATTTCAGCAAAGTTCTGCAGATGCCAGAGAGAAATTATTGTGTCACTCGCAGGGAGCTCTTGGCCGTGGTGAAGACCATATAACATTTCCACCACTACTTATACTGCAGACACTTTACTCTGCGAATGGATCATGCTGCTTTATGCAGGCAGTTGAATTTTAAGAATCCCAAAGGACAAATAGCTCAATGGATACAACACCTTCAAGAATACGACTTTGATATACAGCACCGAGGTGGTCGTTCCCATAATAATACAGGTGCATTATTCCACAGACCTTGTGAACCCAACTGTCGCCATTATGAATGGCGGGAGTAGAAAAGCGGAGGAGTGCGCTATGTTCGAAACAACAAGGCTTCATGCATCAACAGCCAATGGGAAGTGCTCCTGGACTGACGACAAGATAAGAGAAGAACAACGAAATGACCTGGACTTGTGCCCAATCCTGGATTGGAAAGAGCAAGACCACCGGCCAGAATGGCAGGAGCTATCTGAGAAGAGTTCTACAACGAAGGCATATTGGGCACAGTGGAATTCACTTGTTCTGAAGAATGGTGTCCTCTACCAGAACTGGGAGAGTGCAAATGGTAGACATGAACACCTACAATTGGTCTTTCCAGAGAACAAGATCTCAGATGTACTGAAGGAGCTCCATAATTCAGTGTCAGGCGGCCATTTCGGCATTAATAAGACACTCAACAAAGTTCGAGAGAGGTTTTACAGGTTTCTTTGCCATGAAGGTATCGACAGATGGTGCCGAATGTGTGACGACTGTGCCGCAAAGAAAGGTCCGAGGGTCAGAGGTCGAGGTCGTCTCCAGAAGTACAATGTCAGTGACCCATTCGAGATAATGGCTATAGACATCTTGGGTCCCTTGCCAGTAACCGAGAGAAACAATCGGTACTTGTTGGTGGTGGAAGACTACTTCACCAAATGGCCAGAGGTTCTTCCCATACCGAATCAAGAAGCCAGCACCGTGGCTGATGCACTGGTCGAACACATGTTCTCAAGATTTGGTGTGCCATTGGAGCTTCACTCGGACCAAGGGCAGAATTTTGAAGCGGCCCTCTTCCAAGAAGTGATGAAGATAATGGATATAAAAAAGACCCGAACTACTCCGCTACATCCACAGTCTGATGAAATGGTCCAACGCCTAAATCGTTCCCTGGAGCAATACCTATCTATCTTTGTTTTCGATAATTAAAAGGATTGAGTCTCTAAAGTACCACTGTTCCTGTTAGTGTACAGCTCTGCTGTTCATGAAGTAACTAAGGTGACACCTTCAAGGATGTTGTTTAGAAGAGAGCTCCGTCTCCCAAGCGACCTGATGTTCGGACGAATGGCGGAGGCAGACGAGATTGCATCCCCAGTATATGCCAGCGAATTACGTCACACCACGTACATGCCCTTCAGTGGGCGATCTGGACCCTGTAACCAGTTCTGCATGTCATCCCAGCACACAGGCAGGTGATTGTTGCACACTGTGAAACACTCTTAATGATGCATAGAGGTGATCCCATTATGGCAAAATAAGAACTCGCTAAATATGTCGAGCTGAATGTCCGGTATATTCAAGGAAATACCCTCGAGCTGGTCACCACGTACCATGTCTAGATTTCGCCCGGCACGACGGCATAAGCTGCTAAAAATGGCACAAAGCCAACAATGAATGTTACGAGTGGGAAGTGTTACATTGGGGCAGCCAAGTGTCTAACCCCACACGTGTCAATCCCTGAGGCCGTAAACACGAGGAAAAGATTCCAGAAACATTGAAACTATTGCACTCTAAATGATTATGTCGGAAAGATTGAGTGGCCTCAGGGAGACAAGACCTCACAGCACACTCGACTAAGACCTCACAGCACACTCGACTTACTTCCTCTGTGACCAAGCAAAGACTACTGGACATGGCAGTTGGCCAAGGATGCAATGGCGCGCATTACCACCAAACTTGGTGTAATGCTTTCACATGCTATTTTAAAACAAAATTATACACTGAAAAATATTGAAAATTAGCAGGAATACAGTAATAATACTAATGCCCATATCTGCAATTCCAAAGTCTTTATAGGGCGCTTTCAGAAATATGTCGTGAAATTAAACAACAATTAAATTTCTGTAAAAGACATCAGAATAAATTACGTAATATTTAAAATGTAAACACTCGAGCAAAATTAATAGGAAATTACAAAGTAAAGAAAATACAAAATTGACAATTAAAACCTTTTCATGGCAAACTTTCCAAGTGAGCTACTGCCCTAGTCATTTACATTGTACATTCATAGAAAATGCTCTTAAAGAGTTCTGTAATACAAGTAACGTAAAGTGTTTAGTGTAAAATCATAGCATATGTGTCTGTCATTAGTTTGGTACAAACATGGGCGTCGTTTCAGGTTTTTCTTAGAGGGGGGTGGGGGCAAGATTTTTTTCTGCGACAGTGACCTTGTTGCACCTTTTTTTATTATTTAAGCATGTATAAATTGCAAAGTTTAATAATAAAACTTCAATTTTATGTGCTTAAGTTACTGTTATTTAAATAACAAAATACTAAAGATACATTATATACACCCACCTAAATGACACCCCTGGGCACAAATCACCTAGGATTCATAACCGACGCCGTCATTCGCTGTATGTCGTGGTGTATAACGCCCGATGCTTAAAACATTTTCACACTGTCTAGCAGCTCTAGTTAATTTTACAACGACTACCAATTCGTTAGCAGGCCCTGCTTAGAAAAGGGTAGCGTAAAACTGCTCGATTGAGGCTGGTAGTCCATCGTTACAGCTATTGGGAACATGAGATTTCCTGCTGCATAGCGAAGACCAGGGTTTATTGTAGTTTCTGTCAGTGGGGAGGGCAGTCACGTGCCCAGGACCCAGCCGCAGTAGCCCAGACATTTGAGACAGCAGAACGGACGTCCGCTGCACATGTCACTACGGACATATGTCAATTAAGCTGTGAATCCAATACAGAAAATGCATGGTTATCAATTAGTTTTAGATTGTTTTCTAATAACATTATTGAAAAAAAGTTTAATTTACTATGTTAAGACCTGCACAAACGGCCCTTTGATTTAATAGTACTACTTGTATAATTTCATATCAATATATATTGACCTATGTATCCACTTTGATTGTTTTGTCGGACCTGTTGTTTTTGTTATGTAAGTATTTCGGCCAATGGTTTCTTTCGGGGGGGGGGGGGAGTATTTGCATTGAAATATATTTTGTGTACTGTTACGTTCACGTAGGAAAATATATCACTTGGTGGATAATTGCTTATATAATTTACCAAATTAATAAATGATTGAATAAAAGTCAGAGTTCCGGACATGGCAAGCTGCCGGATATTGCGTCAGTGTCTTTACGAGGAGGTGCAACTCACGTCCCTCCGAAAAGAACAATTCGTAGATGTTCCCGTTTATGCTATACCTTTCTGGTATTTTAAATCAAAAATCTGTCCAATCGTCGCATTGCTCCACCAAACTGCAAACACGGGAATTTGCGGTGTTCTGGTTGGTCCAGTACACTAATGTCTCGAGATAGGCCTACTTCAGATCCTAATTCCCGAGGGTCATCGCGGATCACGTCCGGTTTACTCCTCGTTAATTAATTCTAATAATTACACTCAATTTTGTATTTCGCGAGCGACCTCGCGAACCTACGTCCGCCTCACTCTGAGGTTCGGGACGTACGGCCCCGCAAAAACATGTGCTTCTGTTCCAAAACCTGACAGCCAATCCCAGAGCTGTATCGTCACCATAGCCACGCCTCCTCGCTCCGAACCATCAGCTATTCCTCCGACAACTATGCCGTTTACTGTTTCTTATTCTAAATTTTTTCTCACAAATAACAAAACGTTTTACCGTTATTATATAAGTTATAAACAATTTCACTCATATTTACATAAACCCTGAAATATTAATTATAGACGTGAATATTTGACTTAATTTACAAAACGGCCCCTGATTGGCTGCCCCCTACTCATCCCTTTCTTGGGTGCTCGTAGGCAGCGTCACTTGAGGCGGCTTCCCCCTCCCTTCTTGCAAAGCAAGACAAATGTGCTCTTTATTCCTTTCGAACAGCTCTGGTAGCACAGCCTCACAAAACAAAAGATAGGGTTTGCCTTACTTGTCCAGAACCCCAGTGGAGCGACATGTCCCTGTTCGAATGTTGGATAGGGAGGGGTTGTGGGGTAGACAACCGCCAACACTTACTATACAAGTTTCCTTCCCGTGCCAGCCACAAACCTTCTTACAACATTATTTTTAAGTGAAATGAATGCATTAAATTAATATAACTGTTAAGATGTGTGCCGACGGCCCACGACCTTAGCGACCGTTCGTGCCAGGCGCTACGCCCAAAACAACACCGATCAGCACCATCAGCACTCGTGAAAACTACAGAACGCGCCTCGACTAGTCCCGGAACCAGGGAAGTCAAGAGAGTGGGTAGGTTCATGCAACCACGTGGCCAGAATAACGAAACAAAGAAAATTATTCAGACACGCAAAATCCAACAAAACAAAACTACCACACAACACCCTAGCATATCAGTGACTCGAGGCGTTGGTCGTTTCACAAAGCATCGTCGCGTTTGGCAGTATCAAGAGCGAGAGTGCTGGAGCACATGTCCCAAAATCAGGAGTGCGGGAGTGTATCAAAAGATCCAAGTATATCAGGACACATAAAATACATCCCGAAGTTCATAACCACCACGGTGCAACGCCACGAGTGAGAATAAAAAGTGCTAATTATTCCGCTACACGACTCTAAAACACGGGGCGCAGTCCAAAGTGACAACATAAGAGACGTAATGGCGACGGAATGCGCGCTAAATGAATTAAAACTAATTTAATTTCAGTGTCAATACTAAGCGAGCCATGTACAGAAATATGATTGTTTTTCCCATTCATGCCAGCTCGGACTCAGAAAGACAGTTTAACAAGCTAACCGGAGCGGGAGGCATTAATAAATAGTTTCCCTATGTGTCAACAAATTTATGTTTCTCAGTAATAACCAGTATGTTAATGCATTGTACTGTTTAGAATTGTATCATGTGATTTTTCAAGGGTTTTGATGTATTGGTTTATTTACACTTTTGCGTAAAGTGGTCACGAGGTCATTTTTGGCGCGCACCCCCGCTAGTCTTGTTCCGGGCGTGAGGGAGGTGGCCACGCGCATCGCGGCTCCTCGACCTTCAACTCTTTTGTGCTGAACATTTTAGTTTACAATAGTCAGTTTTTTTTCGTTGGATCAGTAACATACATTTTTTGTGCATCGAGGAGTAGCGCCACCCCCATCCCTGCAAGCTCTTTTCGCCCAGGGGTTTAAGTATCCACGTAATCATTTTCATAGTCGTGTACGCAAGCCGTACAGCTTCAGCCGACCACAGGCTTTGTGGGTGGGACCGCTTAACGTACGAGAGTACAATCATTTGTGTGGACCGGTATCACAATAAATCACAGTGAAGTTTATTCCGCGAGTGTTATTGGCCACGGCCACTTCTTGGTCCTTCGGGAGCTAGTCCCCCCAACCAGCCATTCACAGGACCAACGCAACCGGTGTGTTACCGCCGGGCGTCTATTTGGGCGGCACGACACGTTAGAGTGTAGTATATTCAGGAACGGCGAGAGACCAGGGTATTACTGCTGGGCGTCTATTTGTGCTGCACGACGCATTAGGGTGCAGCAGATTCAGTAACAGCGAGAGACCGGTGTGTTACTGCCGGGCGTCTATTTGGGCGGCACGACACATTAGAGTGTAGTATATTCAGGAACGGCGA
>PNEQ01124800.1:0-25669 GCA_003012365.1 Medauroidea extradentata
CACCACGCAGATTGAGACACTTGCACCGGTTGATTTCTGCTAAGTTTGAACATAGTCACCACGCAGATTGAGACACTTGCACCGGTTGATTTCTGCTAAGTTTGAACATAGTCACCACGCAGATTGAGACACTTGCACCGGTTGATTTCTGCTAAGTTTGAACATAGTCACCACGCAGATTGAGACACTTGCACCGGTTGATTTCCAATATCCACTGCAAAGGAAGTTGCCGCTTGCCTATTGGACCTTGTTTGTTTAAACATTTTGAGCTTGGTACGAGTACGAGGTGCATCAATTGTAGTGACTGCAGTTTTGTTTCTTTATGGGATGCCCATGAAGTGATAGCAGGCGAATTATAACACAACACTATTGTTAACCCCCTTACCCTAAACCAAATTCAGTGGTCAAACCAACACATCTGTTGAAGCGTGGTTACGACCATGACTGTGTCAACATATCTGCGACTAGTAATTGTACGATTACATGGGAGCTGTATGGAGTCATTCGAATTTTACATGGAGAAGGGCACAAAACACCAAATATCCATCACAGAATGAGCGGCATGTAGTGTGAAAACTTCGAGTGGTGCCGACAATATCGCGAAGACAGTACTGGCGTTCATGACGAAGATAACCAGGGAAGGAAGTCTCTAGCGACAGATGAACTGGTGCAGCTCGTGGATACAGTTGTTCATGAGACATTCATGATTACAGAACTGCCTGAGGAATTTCCGCACATTTCACTTGTCAACCCTGTATAACATTGTTACAGACAAGCTGGGATACAGTTCACTTTGAGCATGATGGGTACTTATGTTGACTGACCTCAACAAGGAGCGGCGACTAGTATCGGCCTTGTCGTTTATGCTGCGATACGCAATGGACAGTGGTTTCTTAATCCATTTGTGACAGATGGAACGTCGATTCATTTCGACGTTGAAGAAGTGAAACTTCAGTCAGAACAATTGATGCACACCCATTCTCCTAAGCTGAAAAAGTTGAAACGGAACTTCGGCACCAAGTAACTATATGGCCACGGTGTTCTCGGACCACCACGATGTGCTACTGGTTGATTTCATGGAGCCAGGGACAATTATCTGTGTTGCTGTATTCTACCCGACAACAAACAGAGAGAGAGAGATGCTGACATCTGGCGTTGTCTTGCTTTGTGACAATGTCCGACCGCGTTGTGCTGCCATAACCCAACAATTGCTGGCAAGTTTCCGACGAGAAGTGTGATCACATTCCTTACAGGCCTAATTTGGTACAGTGTATTTTCACCTTTTCCCGACATTGAAAAATTGTCCGGGAGGACGATACTTCAATAGAAGTGACGAACTGCTGAATATTGTGACAACGTGGTTCAGTAGGCAGGCGGCATCTTTCTTTGCTAACGGTATTACTAATCTGGTGCACCGGCACATGTGTCTCAATCTCCGTGGTGATTATGTTCAAATGTAGCTGAAAGATGTACAAGTCTTTTGACAGTAAAAGCATTTTACAATTTGTTCCCGTTTTTTTACAGCCCATCGTATGTTAAAAAAAATTACCCTCTTATCTTGATGCCTTTTGAAGATAGCTGTATAGTTTCTTTGCATTGGAGACAGACTTGGAAGTTACTTGTGTGGTGTCAGGTTGGCAGCTAGTTGTGTCGTAACGAGAGATGAGTAATATTGGGCTAGTGTCGTAAAGTGGAGGTGCACGGAGATAACGACTGTGTTGTTAGGTTTGCTTTGTGAACTACAACGTGCCTGGTACGCGAGTAGTTGTCAGGTCTAAATCTAGCTGGGACATACATACAGTAAGGGTGTGTGTCAAGTCCTTACATAGGTCGTGACTTCGAATCGGTTCTTTTACCATGCTACAGTAGGTTCTCACGCATCATGTTGAACCTCCCATTTATCAATTAAAACAATCGTCATTGAAATTCTAACAATTCATCACTATAGCGCTTTCAGTAAAACTGTATTCCGATAGAGTTACAAATTTTTACATAGGCTTGTACTAAGTTCTCTGAAGACTCTCAAACAGTGTTCGCTTGTCATTTAAAAATGTAATTTCCTTAATTAATTACATCATAGTTCATCATTTGCTGTGGATTTATGAGTTTATCACAAGGTAACCTGATGTAATCTGGCAGGGATGTATGTACTGTAGTTTAAAAAAAGTTAAATATATAATTCTTAAACAACTAAAATAAGCGTAAAATAAGTAACCCCAAAAGTCAAAAGCTATTCTATAATTTTTATCATACCACAGTAATAAAATCAGTTATTGAAAAAATTACGACAATGTTAGAAAAATTATGTTGATGACACTTAGAGAACTAAAGGAATATTTAATTGATATAGTTCTTCATTCTAAAATGTAAACGTAAATTTTTCTAAATATCTCAAAATATCTGTCTTACACTATGCAAAAAAATGACATATTTTTTACATGGTTCTCCTTTAATTTAATTTTAATATTCGGGACAACATTTGTTGATACAAGAGCTGCGCTATGTGGTAATACAGTACCTCCCTATATTTGTATAAAAAGTTAAATGTTACTTTTCACTGTTATGTCGTTAATCAATACCTTCAGAAATTTATACGAATTTAGATGATAATGTTTATGTGAAATACAGAAAATAAAATTACATATATATAAAATATTAAAAATTAGAAGTTTACAGTGTCGCATATTGCAGTATTCGGCCAGAAATTTCACGTAGCATTCTTTAAAATTTATCCATAGAGAAGTCATTATTTTGTGACGAGCCAAAGTGGAACTTTTGTATATCTCAATATACTTAATTATGTAAATTGAAGAAAAGGGCATTTGTGATTGTAGATACCTCGTGTCGGTTATCAAATTAACCGTCTTGATACATTGGTACTAAAAATAATTGTAATTTAGTTGTATTATTAGATTTAAGTAGTTCAGGATTAGTTTAGTAGATAATAGTAAATGGAAATCAAGTGCCTCGTAGTCACGAGAGGGGGTGGTCTGCCGTCACAAAAGGTCTGGGCCGTCCGGCAGCCCCCTCCCCCATCTTTCCATCCACCCCCCCTCCCTTTCTGCTGCCTCAGCACCACTGTAACAACCTGGCAGTGGGGATTACTTTTATTTATTTGAATAATTATCGGTGTCGGTACAGTTATAACTAATCAATGAAAATAATATTTGGTAATAAAGGGTATGTCAACAAATGTGTAATAATTGAGGTTTGACAAACAAATAAATAACGGTCAAGGGTAGCGCGACGTTTTGCTCACGAGGGGCGGAGCTAGGTAGTCCAGGGTTTCCATTGGCTGGAAGGCGTGCCCAAGGATTATTGTACACTGGGGACTTTTTCCCGCCAAAAGTTAAGATGCAAGAGTCGTCGTCGAGATTTGAGGAGAGAAGGAAAGATGAGCTCGGAAGGAACTGTTGGCGTCCTATCCGGCCACTTCGTCGAAACATTTCATTAAAATACTTACGTTAAATATTTGCAAGGGCAAGCGTAAGCGTCGCGTACATAATATTACTAACAATTTCAGCAGAAGCACAGCTCTCTCCACCTCTGTGAGCGACGATGCGGTACGCGAGACTGATTTAACTATATTTGCCTGAGTTATTATTTCTAATTCCTCGATTCAATAGCTTGTGTTGCATTAAGAGGACCGTCGCAATTTTAACATTATTTCCCATTTCAAATTCGTTGCTGCAAGGTTTAATATGCAAAGCACGTAAGCGTTAGAAATCTTTATAGGTAGGTATATAAAATGAAGCGTTCTCACTCATTCATCAATGCACAACCCAAACCTCTGGGCCCAGAACCATTACATTTTGTGGGCAGCCCGTTAGGTACCTACTAAGAAGGGATTTTTCGAAATTTAAAACTAAGGTGAAAAGAGGTGAAATACGTTTTCGAAGAATCCCTGATATCTCATTAGCCTAGGAAAGCTATCATGATTGCCCAAACAAATGCATATTAGCAAATTTTTCGATCTTGCGAAATTCGAAAATTAAGTGGGCGAAAAGCCGTATAGTATTTTTTTCGTCCATTCAGGATTTCTCTTTGACCAGTTAAGATATCTAGGTGATTTTTTTCTTGAGAATGATGCATAAATATGTAGAAAATATTTTCAGGATTTTTGAAATTCTGACTAATTAGCCGCTAAAATATAATATTTGTCTCCAAATAATCATCTGCATCTCCTAAATAAGTTTAAGTGTCGAGATAATTTTGTTTTAAATTTAAGCTTTCGTAAATATCTAAAAAGCAATTTCATGATTTTTCGAAATTCCACCGCGTAAGCCCGTGACAAAAGTAAGCGTGTTTCCAGTTTCTTACTCGTTGGGATTTTGATAAGAATGAAGCGTATGTAAATATATACAAATTAAATTCAGGATTTTATGAAATGAGACAGTTAAGAGTGTGAAAAGCAGTAAAATGTTACAGATCTCCCGAAAAGTCAGCACGACCACGGAGAAACAATTCAAAAGTTAAAGAAACACCATAGGTCTTGGGCCTGTGCACATACATGAATTCTCACGACCTACCTTGAATCATTTGTTTAGAATGATTTTAGCCAGCGGTGTGGGATGTTTCGGGGTCGTATCTCGCGATAGATTTAGCGTCGAGAATCACTGTGATATTCGACTAGGTGAATAAACGCTTGTATTTGCTTGTGCTTCAAGTAAATACTTTGAGCGAAGTAAACACTTAGTAAACACACTAAAACGGGTTGAATAAAAGTGTTAGTAAATACTTGTACTCTAGTAAAGGCTCGTTTGTTCGCGAGGTTGGCCAGACCCATGCTTACAGTGTATACTTGTTGGTGAAATGGCCGGTTTCATGCAGCCGCGAGCTCGAAAGCAGTACAGTAACAGATTCTAAATATTAACCCTGACAGTTGCAAACAATTACTGAGGTTTGAAGATGAGAACATAGATTTTCTTGCGAACTATTTCCTTGAATATTGATACGAATATCGTGGACGTGCTCTGTCTCCTTGGATGAAGATGGAAATATTTCTTAGATATATCAATGATCCTGGATTTCAAAACAAAAAAACAAAACCATTCAACTTAGTGCACATGTACGTGCATGTACGTAACAACATACGTTACACGCTTCACGCATGTTCCATCTGTCACATGCGTGAAGCTAAGCGCAATGCGTTACATGGTGTTAATTTTAATTTTATTTTTTTTACCAAGTTTGATTGTTTTTTTATTTTTATTACCAAGTTTGAAAAAACAGGCCAGGGATGTAGGTTAACATTTATTTCAAAATCAAATATTATTTTAATTCTTCACCAATGTTTTCTACGTATATCTCATTAGTTTCCAAACGTACTTGCTTTTCTTGGTGAGGCATGTTTTGTATGGCCATTTCTTCATTTTGGATTTGCAGACGGGTGAGGCGTATTTGTTCCAGTAGCAGTAATCGCTGCAATTCAGCTGTCGATAGATGTTCTGTTTCGTCTGTTTCACATTGAAGCTTACGTTTCTTTGGAAGTTGTTTTTTCACTGATGCTGTTTCTCGGACTTCTTTAGGCATTGGACCGTTCAGCACTTCCGTATTTGTAGTACTCGCCATACAAACAGCCAGGCTTCCAGGGACTTCGGCATACACGGGGTTGGTTTCAGTCTCGGCAATTGCAATAAATTCCTTTCTCCAAGGTAGTAGCTTTAACGGCTTATTTCCAGTTGCATTTAAGTCTGTTTTTTTCTTGATGTAGGACTTCATGTTGTTCAGTAATTTCTTAAGTTGTGCAATGTTAATAGACTTTCCAGTTTTCTTCCTATAACCTTCCATAACAAATTTTCAGGCTTTCTCTTTCACAGAAATCACTCCGTGCAGCATTGATTTGTTGAGGAGTACTGGATGATCTTTAAGTATAGATACTAATAAAGCTCTGTTGTCAAGCACGTCTTCAGTAACCTCATCTTCAGTATCACGAAGCATCTTAAACGAAATGTTGGGTCGTAACGTTAACGAACAAGTTGTATACGTATGTAGGGACCTACAAGTAGGGACAGGGGAGGAGAGGGAGGTTAACGTGTTGGTACATAAACACTGGCCTACTTGACTATGAGGAAGTCTTCACTACCTCTTTCCTCGCTGCGAGTACATACGTCAGTAAACTGTTAGTAAACACTTTTTTGTGTCAAGTAAACTCTTGCAAGTAAAGTACTCTCTTATTCACCTACAATAATAGAGAATACTTTACTCGCAAGTAAGGGCTTGCGAGTCTAAACTCGTTATTCACTTCACCCATTATATACGCACATATTAGTGGCAGTTGGATGATTGCGACAGGACAGTAGAGTTACTTTGGTTTGAAGAGAGACTGATTTCGGCGTAAAAATCTTTTTTTGAAACAGATTAAGGCTTATACGTCAAAAAGAGAGTACAGCCACTAACCAATATTTAAAGTGTTGCTGTTTACATAAATTTATTCCACGCAAGCAAAGCCGCAGCCGGGCAGCTGTTACTTTAATATAAAACCTACTGGGTGATTATTCTGAGGCATTAAGGGCGCGGCTACCGCAATTTTCACTACCATTTATGTTATTTTTTATTTGTGCCAGATATTTTTTTCCCTTATTTTAGACACAAAATGTGACTAAATTTGGCTCTTATGAAATTTTTTTTATCTCTCGTTAGTTTTCGCGTAATGGCTTGTTAAAGTCATAGTTTGCATGTTTCCGTTTTAACGACCACATTTAAACCAACTGATATACCAAACTAAAAAAAAATCACAGTGGATAAAGACATTGCAGGCTACAATGTCACGCTCATTAAATTAAAGGATAAAAATTATTTGTATTTAAAAAAAGGTATTGAATTTTTAAAATTTTTATTTTCAGTTTCAGCATTTTTTAAAAATACAAATATGTTTTATTCTTTATTTTTATGAACATTACATTGTAGTCTGTAATGTCTTTATCCACTGTGATTTTTTTTAGTTTGGTATAGCAGTTGGTTTTAGTGTAGTCGTTAAAACGGAAACATGCAAAATATGACTTTAACAAGCCATTACGCAAAAACTATGAGAGATAAAAAAATTTTATTAGAGCCAAATTTAGTCACATTTTGTGTCTAAAATAAGAAAAAAAAATCTCTGGTAAAAAAAAAATAAAAAAAAATGGCGATAAAATTTTTGATAGACTACGCCCTAAAATGCACGTTTCAGCACGCATTTCTATGGCACCGTTCTCCCAAGTATGCGTGCATGTGACGGCACAGAGATATTATTATTTTGACTGAGTGCCTCGTGGTCGCTCAGTAGTAACTCGCGAAATGTTGGGATTGCCGCGGCGCGGTTACGAGTCAATTGAACGTCTCTCCAGTGCTAATCCAGAGTGACAGCTTGCATGCCACGAGCTGTAATGCCGCCCACAGCGTTCTCATCGTTCCTCTGATCCACGCCACTGTGTCGTACACAGCAATTGTTCGTTATGCATGTGCGTAGGTGTCAAATCATTGAGGCTAAGTATGTTTTACAAGTCACGCTCGTAGCGTTGTCATCGTCAAACATTAGTTACGGCATATGTACGGTGCAGATATTTTGATGGCTCACGAGGGATGTCCGTTCAGAAACACTAGGTCAGAGATTCATCTTTATGTTATTTTAAGCATTTATGTTGTAAATAACCATCACCACCACCCGCATTTTCTCCCACAACTCTTTGTGCACTCTTCATATAGAAAACAACACTCGCTCGCGTACACTGTCGGAATTTTACTAGTAATCATTGCTGGAATGTGCAAGTCGTTCAATTATCTTGACGGCTAAATAATGCATTGTAACGGAGTGCTGTGAACTGTTATATGCTACATTTTTCATATTTGAATTTAATTGGAATTTTGAACCATGCAAAGGTATATCGCATAAAATATTTTAGAAAACATTGCGTTAGTTATTGCATTAATTTATATGAAATGTCAAATCTTTTGTTCGTAATAGAGGTTCCGATAAAGAAAAACACACCTCGAAACACCTCAGCCAATAGCAGTTCGTCTTGGAGGACAAAATGTTAACTCTGTGTAGCAGTTACTCCCGAACCTTTATTTAATTGAATTTATGTTTCCATTATCAACATTAAATATAATTTGATCAAAACACATTGCTTATTTAACTAGTATTTACAAATATTTTGAATTAATACACAGAAGGGGTTCTCTGTAAGCTCTGCCGTCTGGTCCGGCAACTTCTCTTCCACCTCCATACCTTGGCTGGCTTCCTCTTGAGACTGACATAAAACCATCACTGTCTGTCCCGCCTGTCGGCTGAATACTTATTTTATACTCTTATTTTACAATTCACAGTTCTGGCAACTACACCACATTTCGCAACAATACATTTTCATACTGAACAAAAAAGAAACTTGAATTACGACCTTTTGTAGCCTATTGCAGCAGTGTTTCGAAACCCTTTTGGCGATTTGTTTAAATTCTCATACATTTGGTTATGTTGCTATGCGATACGAGACAGATTTCTTATGTGTGTTTTTTTCTTCCCCCCTTACGTTATCTGATTCATTCTCATTGCACTTTTTACAAACGGCGTAGTACATGTACTTGGAAAGTATTTTGTACACGAAATTACATTAATGCCAGTGAGATCATTCTTCACAAATGATTCTGTATATTCAATTCTCTTTCCCCGATTAACTGTGGTACCTGCGTGCAGTTTGTTACAACTCAAGCCATCCATTTGTCTTTTGCCATGGTCAGCTGCGCCAAAATTCCACTTTGGCACACCATTCTGACATTCAGTTAACTGTGATGTTATTGGAATTCATACGCCATATAATATTGTGACATTTTATCCTATATGCCGGTTTGTTAAAGTCTGTCGTGTTCATGCCGTAGTCTTGTGTTATTAAGTGTCCTTATCTGAATGCATATCTTACTATCTGTCTAAGGCACGCTTTACATGAAAGTCATATCTATTTTTGTACACAGGCTCTTATGTTAATTAACTGTATCGGGTGAAAAAGAGTTCGGTGAGTGCATCATAGTTTAGCTTTCTAAGCCACCGCGTATATAGTAGGCCTAAGTAGCATTCTTGTTTCTTCTTTAGCCATCGTTTAAGCAGCATACCAAGTAACCGCAATTACATGAACGACTTGAACGGACATGTTTCGTCGCTTCCAACCGAATCGTTCCGTTGTTTGAATATCTCCCATGGTTAAATTGTCCGAATATAACGTCTAATAAAAATTCAGCTCAACCAACCATGTAGAAGCAAATAAATTCCAGTAGTAACGCCAATGTTGCGATTTTTAATTTAACAGTAATTTATTTGCTGCAACAAAAATAATATCATACTTGTTTGTTTGTCGGAACAATCACTTTTTTTCTGGACATCATGTAATATTAATTGGGATGAGAAAATTGCCTACGCAAATTTTTTGTCAGCTTATTATAATGCACCGAAAAGTACCCAAGAAACTGTGTACATGGTAGCTGAAACCTTTTTTCTAAAGAAACGAAAACAGTCAAATAAGATAAATGCATTTTTTGTTACTGTTTACTATACATAAGTGAAAAATAAGATACGGACACAAGTTTACTAACTTAGTACAATATATAAATAAGCAGTTTTTGTTAGGAATTGAGAATGTGTAGTTAAGTAATTGACTGTCAACACATGTTGGCATATAACACGGTTCCTTCTGGAAATATAATTAGAACTCCCTCAGCGCTATTAGTTGTTGCACAGCAGGACAACTGTACAGCGTTAATGAGGTAATACACAAGCTTGCCAACACCTGATGATCGCACAGCGTTCACCGTCTCACGATCATGCTGTTGAAATTATCTTGTATTTCTTGACACTCCTGTAATGCTAAACTAAGACCAAATTCAAAACCTTAGCTGGAAAAAATAAATAAAACTGAGTACAATGTCGGGAAGCCTCATTTCAGTCCAAACTCATTTGTTCGGAATGAACAGTCGGAAATGACATTTAAACTTAACATATGTGGGGAAAACCTCAGTTTAGGTCACACCGACATGTTCGGACTGAACTGTCGAAAACGACAATTGAACTGATTACGTGTAATGTAAATCCTCAGGTTAGGCCAAACTGTAATGTTCGGACTGAATAGTCGGAAATGAGAGTTGGGCTGATAGTGTGTTTGGGCCTTTAGGAAATGACTCTTTGAGGTTGGCAGCAGTTAGTGGGGGAATGATTCACCCGAGGGTGGCCGAGTCATCAAGGGGGACGAAAAAGCCAATAATTGTTTCGTGGAGCAGGTAGGGGTGAGGTGGTTGGCTGCTAAATGCTGCTCGCTATCGCGGGTTAAGAAAGTCACAGACAGCGTACATATCAGTGGTGCGTTCACAATAAGGAAACCGTTTGTTTGTATACTGTTCTAAATTATTATGAAGTAATTAAAGAAATTATTTATTAGTTATAAATTAGTAATTTAGGTGTTATTTACTTATCCATAAAATGTTTCGTAAATAATAGTTACGCATCGTTGTCTTTGACGATTAGTGTATTATAGCTATATTAGCAAGGGTTGTTGTCGGCCTACCATACCAAATAAAGAACCTAGTGCGCCATCCAAGCAGCCTCGGGGAACCACGGTGCGGTGGCTTACTGGTCAGATTACTCGTCTCACAATACGGCGATCTCTGTTTGGTTCTCCGTGGAGTAGTTCCTAGCGTGGGAACCATTGCGGATGTTGCTGTAAGATGGTTTTCTCGGGGCATTCCTGCCCCTTCCTTTTCCCTGCAGTAGCACTCCGCCGCTGCTCAATATTCACGCGTGCTTCATACTTTTACAAGTGAGTTGAAACGTGTTAAAATGTGCGGTATTTTTACGGCCACCGCCAACGATTATAGCAATGTCTTTGTTAATGGCACTATTACGGCGCTGTCGTCTTTTCCTCAACTTAAACATAAATGTTAGATAGGCCCAATTTTGTAGCATTCCATTTTTTAAATATTTTAAGTTTATAGATCTAGGTACCCGAGCGTTATGAACTCTTAAACCGAACTATCACCGAATGAAAAACTGTAAACAAAACGTGAATAAAATAGAAATGACGTTAATTATCCCTTTTAAACAAAAAAAAATATGTACTCCAATACCACGACAAAAATGAATGTTTGATCAGTGATAGTAGTTTTTTTCCTGTGAAATGTGTAATTTTGACTTAAAATGTTTGTTCTTACAATCGAGAGTTCATGACGGATGGAGGTGTTGATTCCAATTAAAATGAAGTTGAATGTGATTATCAATTCTTGTTTATAATTACCAGTACAGGACTCTTGGACTACACATTTTCATTTGAAAATTATTTTAACATCCAAAGCCTCTCGCGCAGGGATTTCGAATGGTAAAACAATATTCAAATCCAAACGCGAGTACGTTTGAAATCCGGTTATTATAGGGGCGTAGTTATTATATTAAAAATTATAAAAATGACAGTTTACCATTTTTGTAGATTTTGTGGTTTCAAGCCCTTACTTTTTTAAAAAACTGTTTCTAATTTTTTACTCGAAAGTAAAGCATACTACCGCATAGTGCTATATAAATCAACGTCCGCTGATAAAATATCTACTCGGGAAAAAATATGTTCGAATTGTGATGAGCAGTTCAGATTATTGACAACTGAGTATTCCAGTCGTCCGTTCGACATCTTACCTTTCCATGCCACTTAACCGTTGATCCAAAAATGTTATTTGTGGGTAGTATGTATCTAAAGGCAATGCATACTTCTAGTATTGTTTTTTACGTGTTCTTGAGGCATTTTCGGAGACTAAAAACGCTGTTGTTTATGGGTCCCGAAGTCCTGTTTCTAACAAATATGCTGTATTTTTTAATTAAGGAAGCATTGGCTGAAGTATGTTTTCTTTTCTTTGGTGAACATAATGTGGATAAATTAAGCGGTTTGGCGTGGAAAGAACTAGTAATACCAAGCTTCTACACGTTCATGAGTTAAGTACTACGCCTGCTGAATATCTCCACTCCTACTTAACCTGCGACAGTTTTCAGTTACTTTTTTTTGTGCATGCAACTAAAGCCGGGAATACTGGTACTTTCGCGAGAAATGAAGTGGTGACACACGCGACAGGTGAGCGGGACGGAAGCTTGTTTGTGCAAGGGAGCGCCATGTTTGCGTGGCCCAGCCTGACGAGCTGATAACTAACCTGCAGACTTGCACAATGGCTGCGTGGGCTGGCTCTTGGTCAAACAGCGCACCGTGTTTGTCTTCCACCGCTATCAACCAGTATCAATAAATAAGTCGCCGAGTTTGTCGCCAGCACACTTCAAGGGGACTAGAGACGCTGCTGTTTACCGCCGCACCGCTACCCGCTCTTACCAACTCACCACATTTTCCCTTTAATTTTGCAAAGTATAACGCACTTATGGTAGAAATAATCGGTTTTGCGAGCGGCAGACCATATTTGTCAGGTCAATCTATAAAAACTGTTGTACTTTTCACAAAAGTAAAGCTGCTGCAGTTACACTAGATACTTTTTAATTGGTCTTTATTTTAAATAGCTCACCGGCTTATCTTTCATTTCTTGTGGAATTCTGGTAAGTTTTTGGCGCCCCTATTGGCCCGCCCGGCGCCCTATGAGCCGGCCCGAGTAGTTGTCAGCCGACTAGATTTTCCAAGGTTCAAAGCATGCAGTCGTGTCCAACTCTATTTCACACAATTCTGTGTGATTAATTATGCATTGTTACGAATATTCTCCTGCGGCGTTCTCAAACGGGTCCAACCTGTCGCACGTGTCTACAGGAATATTCAGCGCGCATGTTACATTTTGTGGCAGATCTGTTCTGGGCCATTCATTGTGATGTGAGCGTTCAAGTTTTTTTTTTTTTCACAGGCACATTAATTTGCACGTTCCTGGCACTTCTAATTTTAACATAACATTGTGAGTAGTAAGCGTGGGTGTTTAAGATATACCCTTACTCGAAAGTGAATGTCTGCTGTCGAAACAAAATATAGCATATTACTGACAATATGGTCTTCAAAAATGCTCATTTTATGCTACCGTGTAGTTGACATCTTAGATACAATGTACTAATATGACAGTTCGCGTGCTTTTTTCGAAGTATTGCGGCAGTTTTGTAGTTCAGTTGAACTTGGAAATTGTTAGTTTAGATAAATGAATAATATAGAGCACAGTGTAAGGCATTCGATTAAAAATTACATAAATGCGTGTGCATATGTATTTTTAATTATTATTTTCTGGTAGGAAGTGGCCCTTGCTTTACCTTAAAACGTTTATTTATTTTGGGTCAGATTTTTTACTCTTTAAAAGTAGAGGAAGTCAGGCTGACCTTTTGAGATTAGGCTATTTCACTTTGTACCTTTGTCAGATGTGAGAGGCGATAGCTGGTAGTTAGCCAGTTTATTTATTTGAAATTAATTTGAAATATGTTAGTTTTTTATTTCACCACCGTCATTATGTCGCACTTGTATACGTAGTGCTGTAAGTCTGTGTAGTTGCAATATCCTGCTAGGTTTATTTCAGAAGCACCTAGGTAACGCCGCACAATTTAACTTCCGGTGTTTGGGTTCGTCATGCAGAACAATAATTATGTGCTGGCCTGTACGTCGGAAGTTTGCTTGATGCGTGTTCCAACCACCCAGGATGTGTTGTCTCCGTGTGCGGCTGGTTATGCGAGAGCAGCTTACTTGTGTCCTGCCATTGTTCCTGCATACTGACACGATATTAGCTAAGCTCTATCTTCCCTGCGAAATTATTCTAGCTAGTTAGTCTGTTGCAGTCCATTGCATACGAATACATCAGTATTGGGTGGTTAATGCTTACGCTACTATGTTTACGTTAACAATTGGCAAGAAAAATATATATTTATGTACAAATTGACGTTGTGGTAAGGTAAACTAGGTTTCTTTCTTGTCCACCGCGAAGACATTATGGCAGGAGCTCGGAGAGGAATCGGCCATGACCTTTGTTAATGATTCATCGCAGCATTCGCCTGCAGCGACTTTGGGGAACCATGCAAGATCGAAATGAGAATAGCCTTACTCGGGAATAGAACCCAGGTTCTTCCGAATGCGAGTGGAACGTGTTACTATTACACGACCTGGCTTGGTTCGACTGGAAGGGAAGAATGACCAGGGGTTAGTACTAACTTAACCGTGGATTGCCTATGATTCTAGCTGGTTTACGTAGCAAGTGCACTCTTCTGCCACCACACAACGTTTCTTGCTGCGGAGACATTGTTCGTTGAGAATGAACCACTGCAAAGTAGCTTGGTCTAAAGACATTCTTCAAAGCTAGACTTAATATTAGGGAGCAGTGTAGCCATTAGATGAGTTTAGAAGCCTTGTAGGCACTGGGGTAAAATTGACTCTTCCTGCAAGTTTTATGTTAAAAAAATGTTTTCTTTGTGCAAAGGAAATAATATTGCCTAGCAAAAAAAAGTGTACATGAGACATTCAGTAACAGTAAATATGCAGGGCCTACTTTGTAAGTTTTTTTTATTTACTGGTAAGCAATAGTTATTTTTTTTTAATTTTCTGAAATTTTGAAATTATAGGCCTAGCCTCATTTTCAGATTTTTTTTTTTAATACAAAAATGTTTGTAATGAATTTAAAACGTGTCAAGCAGTAGTAACCTGTCACATGTAGTTTCAGTGTGAATTTTAGAATTTATTTATATTCATTGGTTTTTGCGGCTTATAAGAACTAAAAACGTGCAAATCTTAACTTTGAAGTGCCGTTACGGGAAAACTGGGTCAGATAATTTTTTTTTCGTTACAGGGAAATGTACTCCCAGGTAACTTATACAATTCTAACACTATTTCATATAAGTATAAAACTATGATTTTTCTACACGTGAACGTCCTTAAGTATTACAACAATATACGAGTGTGTCTCGTATGTAACCCTTCCCCCAGCAACCATCATCCAGTCTTGGCTGTTATGTTAACGTAACTTATAACGAATACTATTCATTTTGTAGTCATTCCTCTTTCTAGCGTATTCGACATGTACAACTTTTACATTCTGTCGTTTTTTACATATCATAGTTCTTACGTAATATGTCATAATATTTAAACTACTTCTTTGGTGTATCAGTAAATAGGTAAAAATCAAAACTTCTATGATAGTTCCGTGAAAAATGCTATGATAATATTTTTATAGAAACTCTAAATTCACTCGGTCTAAATTTCCTAAAAAAATTCCCGGAGGACTGATTTTTGAGTTTGCACGAAGTAGGCATACTGTGTAAGTCCCAAAAACTGAAAATGTAATCCTGAAATGTCACTGTGCATAAACTAATCGAAGTATACGTTTATCGTACGACGGGAAATATTGTAAGTAGGCCAGTATCTGCAAGTTGAACGGTATTCGGTACAAATAACAAAATGCTGTGCAAGTCAAGTAGCTTCAAATGCATCGCCTGTATGTTTTACGTGTCCAAGGTATAGCGGTGCCGGAGCTATAAGGATCATCCAGACACGCTCGTGCAATATGCAAGTCGCAGATACAAACTGCACCAAGCACATTTGTGATCAAAGCGAAGGTGAAAAAAACTCTTGGGTTAAAATTCGCCAGATACTTAGTTCACAAGAAAATTTACAAATAAAAATGGAAGTGTAAATGTGTGGTAAAGTTGTTTATAGATGAGGACTGCACCACGCGAATAAGTGACTTCAACTAATGACATCTTACCGCAGAAAACTCTTTGATAAGAAGTCACCAGGCTCTCAAGTCTACGAGATAGGTAACAAAATACCAGAGAGCTGGTAGGTTCTTCCAACTATGCATTTCATTTTTGTATTAACAAAGGGCCTAACGACTTTTTACCAACGAGTATTTTACTCTTAGTTTTTGTATCAGATTCACTTGGGACAGTCCGTACCTGCGAATTACCTTACACTCTTGAGTTACCATTCCAATGTTGTAACTACAAGACCACAAGTGCAGCATGAATATTTAAGTACTGCCTATGGATTACACTTAGTTGTCGACAGTTAAGTGCTGAGTGTTCTATCTATACCAACGTTCGCATCTGAAATCTAACCTGGACAGTAAGATTACTGGTTTTTCTTTTTTGACCTTACATTTCCGTCCTATTTCTGTCTGATACTAATACTCATATTTCACTCACTGGAAAATAAAATTTGTGTAACACCAATTTAAAATACACAATTTAGTTCTTGGCGTGGTACGTTAAACTATTAATAACTTACTATGAAAATATGTTTCAATTTCAAGAAAAAAATTTTAACGCAAGAAAGAAACCATTACGTTAATTACTCACAATTTACTATATAGTCCATACTCGGAAATATGTAATTTAACACGTACATGTTTGTTTATTAAACTGCCAATTTTATGTTCTTTTCAATAGGAACGTGAAGTCTGGATTCCATTTCTGGAAACTTTTGTGCAAAATTTCACAAAATGTAGTTGTTTTTGAAAATCACACTTAATACAGAAATGTAAAATTACGCAAGAAATGCATGTGTAGTTTTACATTATTATTTTTAGTGTGGGGAATAAATCGTCCAGCAAAGAGCGTAAACATACTAACCGGTGCGTGTCGTTATTCAACTGTTCTCAGACGTACGATGATCACTCACTCCCCACACTTGTCGGCCGCTTTTGTTTGTAAACAAACCTCGGCGACGTTACAAAAATATACGTCCTGTTGATCGATGCGGAGTGTTTTATCGCGTGAGCTCCTAGGAAGCAAGGGCATCCGAATTTACAACTGCACACTTCGCACGAGAGGATTGTGGTGAGTTGTGGGTAGCGGAGGGGTCAAGGTCAAGTCAAACAAGGCCACGTCTTAATTTAAAGAATACTCTATGTAGAGTAGGTCATTACCATGCGAGAGTACTTGTGTGTGCTCTGCGGTGTTCTTGCTTCCTCCGATTGCAACGATGCTCTCTCGTGTTTGTAAACGAACGACGTGATGGTAACAAGTATATAAATATTTATGTTATTATAATAAAAGTTATAACCGATTAAATATATTTGTGGGCCTCTCAGATAATAAATATTAGCGTACCGTCGTGTTTCAAGTGGTGGACAGCTGTTACGGGTGAAAAAGTTGTCTCTAAACCCTGTTAATTTCTATATTAAAACATTCGTTACGGAGAAAAAATTTACACACGCCATCTTGATATAATCAGTTGTTCAGTTCAAACAATTATTGGTGTAGGAATATTGAAATATTTGTTGCAACATTAGTTGAACGTTTGCTTTACTGTACACCAAACGAGATCAAAATGGCGTAGGCCTATGTTCGAGAAAAACTTTCTCTAGGCAAATATAGACATTGCCTGAATACGAGCACGACCTGTTACTACAGTCAGGAACTGTTCAGTTTCATTTAATTTCGCCAATGAGTATGCGAATATTACGAGTCCAGCAACCATCTGTGCAATTTAATAAAAGTGAGCGTGGGTTCCGTAACTGCCACGCCTACCTGTAGTTGTTCAGTGATTGGATGTTGAGAAGCGGAGAAGCGATGTAACGCGCTCGCCGAGTGCCACAACGCTCCTATGCAGTCATATACCACTGGAACTGTGACACTATAAGCAATTACCCCACCATTTCATTGGTGGAAAGTCTGCATGTAAGTATAGCATAGTACCCTTACTTTATCTTTATGAGGATAGAATTTTCTGATTAAGCTTTGTGAAAAAGTCTGTTTTGTACAGTACTTAAAATGCGCATAATGTTTTGAAAGTGCTTGGCATTTATTCTGTAAAATGAATTTTCATTTCTCAAATAGTTCATTGGGACGACTACAACAGTTCCGAAAGTAAACGCTGGTTTCCGACACTTTGCAATGTAGTGCATCAGCTGTGTTGGCGGGTCCTTATAGCCGTTATCATCACAATAGCAATAACGTGTTTGATGGTTTTACGTGGCAGGTATGTATCTCCCACTCCAGAGCGACAGACAGCTTCCAGTCGTAGAAGAGCCGAGCTTGAAACTAGACTCTCAACAGCTAGGTCATGCAGCTGTCATCTGTTATCTCGTCGTGACAGTTCGTCGTGTAGACGACATACACTACAACCAACTGACAGTTCGCATTGCTGTAAACTTAATGTTGTTGCAAGCGGGAAGAATGCCACTATTTGTTAAAACATTCAATCAGTATAAAATGCTTTTTGTTTCGCTGTGCCGAAGACATCTTTTCAATATATATCACTTATTTTCAGCGTTTTATAATAAAAAATGACTGTAATTGATTTATAACATTGTAGCATTTAGCCAGTTACTTATAATTTCTGTGTAAATTATTTCGTTTCATGAAGTCTGCTAATTTTCGTGGGGTGTATGATGCCGCAATCACACATGTTTCTTCTCCGCAGTGCCATAATGAGAATACTGCGCGTGCTAACAATTACCATAGGTAGATAATGTAGTCGCTAGTAGCGTCTACAACATCGACACTGTTTCGTACGAATATCTAACTTAGAATTTTTGCTCTTCTACGGCCCTAAACTCTTATTTATAACTATATACTATTTCATGCAAATTCACACGATATGTCGATTTAACTATAATTCTTTTGCGAGAAATTCTCTTAGTAACGTGGATATTGAACAGGCTAGGAGGTAGAACATATACCATTATTGGAATCTAGGTTCCATGTTGTTCAGAACGAAGTATGGTAGTGGTCGCTAAGTGACTATTTGTATCCCGGTCACAGAGATGAATGTAAACTATCATTAAGAGGTTTATGCACCTTGACGCATGAATAGTGTTGTAGCTTGTCGCGCCTATTCTTTCCCACGCGAAACTCAACTTATCCATGATTTGTTTACCTACGAAAAGAACACACGGTTGAAACTAGGCTTCTTTCATTTTAAAAATGCAACATGCTTATTAGAACATGTTTTTGGTGCCCCTCTAAATGGCTAAAAACGGCTTTTTTATAGACAGCTTGAACAGGAAAAATACCACCCGGTATTGTAAAAACAACGTTGGAAGCGCAGTTTCCGCTAACAAAATTGTAGGGTCGCCGCTTTTAAGTCTCATAGGAAAAAGAGAAGTAGGAAAACACTGGACGCCAGTTTGGGCGCCGGCAATAGAAGCGATGTTGTTACCGTCGAGTGTGGAAAACTGAACCTTATCGCTTCACTGTCTCCGCACATCAAACACGGAAAATTACATCTGGTATACAGCCCTGCCCTGTGTATTGAGGAATTAGGCCAGTGGTTGCGCCCCACATCCTAGCCTCTTGATGCAAGTCACTCAACTGGAGTGCAGTCTTTCTCGCCGACATTACGCCTCAGACATTCAGTATACTGACACTAACATTGTACGACGTTATGTTGCAGGTAGTGTGCTGTGGCCATTTAACAATTCATTGGCACGTATAAGGGACTGCGAATATTCATTTACTCTTTTTCGGTTGCGAGAAAAGCTCAAGAGATTCACAGAGGCTATAAAATATGTCTACACCCACGTAATGTTCGTTTAATGCTATCCTCACATCACCGACACACGCTGAATAGTTTTTAAGTAAAATGTATCATCTGCAGGAGTTATGGATCGGTTCAGGTGCCTGCGGATCTGTTATGTCCTCGCGTCGATAGCTTGCCATTGCACGAAACTTTGCGATGCATCGTGGTTTTGGACAGCGTTTTCCTGATTGACAGTGTTGCTATCTTTTGGGAGTACTGCAACCGCAACGCGCTCTCTGCGACGGCAGTTAGCAATGCTTCTGTGGATAAATTTCTCGTTTTAAAAAAAAATTCCAACATTGTTATTTACAGCGACAGAAATTTATCTTAAGGATGTTCAAGTGTGATAAAATCATAATTTTATATTTTTATGAAATATCGTTGGTTTTGTAGACGATACTTGTGAGTACAGCTTACTCTACCGAAACAATTTCAGCTCTTATAGTTTTCTCATAACGGGGTGTCGAAGTCAAAATTTGCTTGTTACACTGCCATGCAAATAGTGAAAACCAACTGACCTACTTAAACAAAATAATTCACTGTGAGCTTTCATCCCATGAGCTACGCAATAACCGTAAAAAACTCACGGCGTAATATTTTGAATTAAAAAAAAATCGTGTAAGTACAGGAAATAGTTGCGAATTCAACAATTTTTTAAAATACGAAAACCGTTCGCGGGATTTTTCAAATGTTTTATTACGTTGCCCGTAGTATGTTATTTTACTGTGAATTATTTCATGCACGTAAGTCAGTTGGTTTTCACGGTTTGCATGGCAGCAGAACATGCCAATATTTCCTTTGACGCACCGTTGTGAGAAAACTATGCCGGCTTAAATTGTTCCGTAAGAGGAAACTGCACTCACAAGTATCGTATACAAAACTAACATTATTTCATATAGCCTACATATACAATTATTACTTTATCGCGCTTGAACACACTTAACGTGATTAAGTATCATCCTCGATGATAACCACCGAGCCTAATAATTAGGTAACGGTTTATTTACTCTCCGCTAGATGTAGGTAAGAATTCAACAAACTTAAGTTCTTTACCTGTGCTGTATAAAAGGGAAGGAGTGACATTGAAGACATTTTGAAAGTGCTATGTACTAAAGAAAAATCTTCAACGATCATTCCTTCAATGTAATGTTGGAATTTGTGAGAACACTGACATATAGGCATATATAAAACGGAACAAAAATTGTCCATAGTAATAAGTGAAAAGGCAGGCATCCAGAAATAACGCGTAAATATTTGCTATTTATAGGTTTTAAGTAAATATTCTAGAATGTGTGGTTCTTCTGTATTATGATTTACAATGTTTACATAGACGACAGGAGTGACGAGGCGACATCATTTACTACATTTGAAAGACTAATTTTTCGCCCAAATATTACATCTACGTAAAATTTAGTAAATATCGGCTTGGAAAAAAAATTGTTAAAGTAACGTATTAATACTACAAAAAATATTGATATAAAATTCTACCTATTTTGTCTGTCAATTGTCTCGTAATTGAATAGTGACGTTAAGAACAGTTGCACAGGCAATTGTTACTCTGTTATAAAAGTAAAGCTACAGTGACGTAGAGCCATAATTTACTGAATAAATGGACAGAGAAACTTTCAGATGTTAGGATCGATCCCACGCCCATAGTAGACACATGGGTTGCAACGACGCTAACCAATACTTCAACATAACATTTTGTGAGGTTCTTGTTTAAAATGCTACATATGCTGAATTTTCGTTTCGTTTATAATCTTCCATAAATGTATGTTGTAATAAAGGTTTTATTGAAATAACCTGTCTTTTATGTTCGTGAAACTAATTTGCGAAGCATAAATATTGATATAACATATGTACCGGACAGTTTCTACACCAACTAATTAAATTACAGTGTTTAAATGTGTGAGGTTACGGCAACTCAACGAAAACGCCCTCCATTTTATCTTAGAAATCCACTTTGCGCGTCCTCGAGACGGTGTGTTAGTTTGCGATATGTATGCGTCACGTGGACAGTTCACAGTCGCATAGAGAGCAAGTTGCAATTGCTTTCATCGCAAAGTCTAGTTTAGTGTGCGTAACGATAGTTTAGTGTGCCAAACGATCGCAAAACTGCTGCGTGTCGTGGTCATAGTAGACCGGCTGGGCCGGAGGAAGTTAGACTTGAACAATGCTCTGTGGATTATAGAGCGTAAAATACAAGTAAAAACATTGCATCGTGATAATTTCCTGTATTTGTTGGGAAGGGGCGGGGGTAACGGCATTTGACATGTTCACTTCCCCTTCTGCAGTATCCAGTTAACTTGGCATTTTTTGGTAAATCCCGCAGCAATAATTGGGTTTCACATGGTAGTTACCACTCGCGGGGTAGAGTGACGCGAGCACATGTTGATGGAAGGAACCCATGTTACACGGCGCGCATCTTGCCAGCCGAGCGTCGTGTGTTCTCGACAGGCAACTTCCGGCGGTGCTGAGCGGCGCGAACTACGTGCAGTGATGGGGAGGGGGTGAGGTGGGGTTGCAGGCGTGGTACTCTGAAGACAAGCGACTACACAGAAGCTTAGCTCTAGCCAACACACTGGCTTCGTTCGCTAACTTATACAATAAGTTTGGCAGAATAGTTTCGGCACCCTGGTTCAATTGCCATTACAACGAATATTTAATTTAGGCCCAGAATACGAAACAGTTGAACCATTATGTACTACTTTACAAAACATTAAGTTACTAATTGAAACGCATCCAAACTAATTGGTATAATTCCATATCTTCCTCGCACGCCATTCTTTAGTGCTACAATTGTTATGGGTCGACTTTTCAGAAGTTCTGCTGAACGTAATCGCTGGGGTCAGTAAATGTGTGACTTTTGTAGTCACTGAATGTTTTTGTTCTGCCCACAGCTAACACCTCAGCATGAAAAAAGTAGCCATATATTCGTAGGTATATGAGGCACTGCAATTGTAACAGTTGTAACAGGGTGTAGAATGTATGCGAAACTGTCGTCTAATCGTACTAAACATTCTAAATTAAGGTACTGCAAAGAAAAAAGTATTGTTGCATGCTGTGTTTCCGAGGGCGGGCTGGATGGGGCCTGTGTCGAAACACCTTGAGGGCTGGCCCGTGACTCAAAAAGCCCGAGTCTCTCAAAGTGGGAATCCCGCCGAAACTATGTCATAGATACCTGTCCCAATTGCGCTTTAACCCTTCAAGGGCGGCCTACGTGGCTAAAATCATGTCAGAAACATGATGTAATGTCTATTTTAGACCCCTGAAATGCGGGGAAGACCCTACTGTCTGGCCTAGTATAAAAGCGCAGAATCGGCACATTGGGGGAGAGTTCGCTATTGGTCGTGCTAGAGGAAGGTGCTATGGTTGTGGAGATAGACTGGTGACATCTTGGTGACGTCAGAGTCTACTGTGAGGTGGTAGGCGGCAACCTTCGGAGCAGTGTTGTTGGACGAACCAAGAGGACTGTTGCGGCGGGCTGACGGACGAAGAAGGAGGTACGCGACGGGAGTCGAACAGAAGACCTCAAGAGTGAAGACAGCGGTGCACTCGGGGTGCTGCGCAGTACACGACGATTCATCACCACGGTGGACTATTAAGGTTGTACACTGTCACTACTTGAAAGATGTTGATTGTATATATGACTGAATTTTATTGTGATTTGTACGGTTTAGTTAATTGGTGGTAGACATTTGTTTTGTGCTTTAATTGTCAAAGTTAATTAATGTGTCTGTGACACAGTAGTAATTGTGTGCATAATCAATTGTGTTGTGAGAGTTATAGTTGATTACTGTTTTGTGTATTTCGTAGCTTTGTGAGCTATTAAATCCAGTACTTAATTTAATTCTTTTATTTCTAATTATAAGACCTCTATCCCAAAAGAACTCATGGGAATTGCCCACATATACAGTTTGTGTTCCAAACTTGTAACACTGGTGTCATAAGTGGGATAGAGGCATAAAGTAAATTAAATAATTAAATCTGTAAATTAAGTCCTTGCACACAATTACTATTTAATTAATTGAGCCACTTTCTATAAATTTTAAGTTTAATTTTCAATTTTAAATGTGAACGATTACAAGAAGAATGTCAGCTGTAATAGAAGCACTAAAAGCCCTCATTGAGGGAATAAGCGGCCAAATAAATTCAGTAAATGCAAATGTTCACAGCGTAAATGAAAATGTAGATAAGAAAACTGATAGTGTAAGTGAAAATGTAGATAAGAAAATTAAGAATGTTAGTAATCTTGTAGATAGTGTAAATGAAAATGTTGATAAGAAAATAGAGAATATTAGTAATCTTGTAGACAGTGTAAGTGAAAAGGTAGACAAAGTGAACGAAGTGGTGGACAGAAAAATAGACGATGTTAAAGAAATTGTGTACCAGGAAATAGAGGCTGTAAACGAGAAGGTAGGCAGCGTAAAGGAAGAAATAGGCAGTGTAAAGACAGAGATGGAGTATGTGAAAAATAGCATGCAGCAACAAATGGATAAGCTGAGAAAGGAGTGTCAAGAAATTCTCCACGGTAAAGAAGGTGGCCATCTTGTTACCGGGGAAGATAAGGTCATTGCTGAGTCAACACATGAAGGTAGCGAAGAGAAGACAACGAACTTTATACCAGGCTCTATTGGGGTCTTCAATCAGACGGAAAATGGACTACAACATGTTTGTGTGTCGAGTGTGCCAGCATCAAATATTGGAAAAGGGATTTCTGTCAAGCCTGCTCCTTACGATGGCCAGACTCCATGGCGAGAGTACCAAAACCAGTTCGAGATTGTGGCAGCCATAAATGGTTGGTCTGACCTGCAGCGCGCGTACTATCTTGCAGCTGTGCTGAGGGGACCAGCCCTCAGTATACTCCAGTCGCTTCCAGAACAACAATGTCAGGAATACTCGACATTAGTTACTGCCCTGAAGCTGCGATTCGGAGACAAGTACTTACGAAATGCCTACCATGCCCAACTAAGAACCCGCACCCAGAGACCAGGAGAGCCACTGCAAGAATTTTGGCAGGACATTGTGCGACTCACCCATTTGTCACTCGAGGGGTGTCCAGAACAGGCACGGGATATCATAGCTGTCGGCTTCTTCGTCGATGCCATCGCCGATGTAGAGTTGCGCCAAGCAGTTCGCCTGGCAGCTCCAAGAACTATGCAGGATGCCCTGGCCAGAGCACTGGAGGTCGAATCTGCAAGAGGGCCATCAACTCGGCGTGCTGTGCTGGCAGTCGCACTGTCAGGCGACGATAGAGATAGCCGCTTCGAGAACACCTTGAAGAGAATGGAAACCATGATACACAGAATCACATCGAATACATCCCTCCCTCGACAACAGGGACGACCAAGCTGTTGGGAATGTGGAGAGCCCGGACACCTGAGAGCCCAGTGTCCACGATGGCTACAGAAAAACAGAAACCAAGAGCAGGATGAAGCTGCTCGATCCGGCCAGCCCTCGGGAAACATGTAAGCACCGGTCTTAAAGGGCGAAGGTCGGTCGCTGCGGGAGATAAGGCCCCAGTATTTCTTCAAGTACGCTCATTGAAGAAAGAGTTTGATGCAATCCTAGTGGAGGGCAGTCTGAATAATGTTTCTTGCCATATGGTTGTAGACACTGGAGCAACCATTACTGTTGTCAGACCGGACATATTGGGGCATTATCCCCAGCAGTCACGGAGCCATAATTACGAACAAAGCTTTCTGACGACAGTGACAGGCGAGACCACACCAGTGAAGGGGAAGGAAACGGTACAGTTGAAGTTGGGTGACCTCTGCATTGAGCACGAAGTGTACATAGCCGACATCGAAGATGAATGTTTATTGGGCCTTGATGTGTTACGCAAGTTAGAGTGCTGTATAGATATTCGGTCGGGAGTACTAAAGGCTGGTAACCGAGAACTGGTAATGATGCCACGAAGCGAACTATCCTCGTCAACCAGCTGCCAAGTGATCTGTTATGAGACAACTGTTTTGCCAGCCTCCAGTGAGATTGTCATCCCCGCACAGTGTCGAGGCAATTTTGTGCGGCATGTAGCGCTGATCGAACATATGAGAAAGGGAGCAGCTTACCTGATGAGGTGGTGGTAGCAAGAACATTGGTTTCGCCGAGTTCTGGAAATTTACCTGTTCGAATGGTCAACTTGTCGAACAGGGCAATCCAGCTTGAGGAGGGGGCCATAATAGGTGTATGCAAACAAGTCTCCCAAATAACTACAACTGACAAAGAAGCCATCAAGTCAGGCGACCTTAATG
>PNEQ01124801.1:0-14669 GCA_003012365.1 Medauroidea extradentata
TAACGACACATTACTTACCTCACTGTCAGTTCCAATAGTTCTATTAACGACACATTACTTACCTCACTGTCAGTTCCAATAGTTCTAATAACGACACATTACTTACCTCACTGTCAGTTCCAATAGTTCTAGTAACGACACATTACTTACCTCACTGTCAGTTCCAATAGTTCTGTTAACGACACATTACTTACCTCACTGTCAGTTCCAATAGTTCTGGTAATGACACATTACTTACCTCACTGTCAGTTCCAATAGTTCTATTAACGACACATTACTTACCTCACTGTCATTTCCAATAGTTCTAGTAACGACACATTACTTACCTCACTGTCAGTTCCAATAGTTCTAGTAACGACACATTACTTACCTCACTGTCAGTTCCAATAGTTCTAGTAACGACACATTACTTACCTCACCGTCAGTTCCAATAGTTCTAGTAACGACACATTACTTACTTCACTGTCAGTTCCAATAGTTATATTAACGACACATTACTTACCTCACTGTCAGTTCCAATAGTTCTAGTAACGACACATTACTTACCTCACTGTCAGTTCCAATAGTTAGTAACGACACATTACTTACCTCACTGTTAATTACGATAGTTCTATTAACGACACATTAATGACCTCACTTTTAATAACGCCTCGCTCATTCGGAAGGACTCGGGTTCAGTTACTGGCTCCGGCCATCTTCATTAAACATTTTCATGTTTCCCGAAACTAATGTAGTTGAACCCTGGTATGGTCCCTTAGAAAAAACTACTTTTGGAATATACATATGTTTTGCCTACTTTCCGAAGAACTGTTTGTGGGCATGTGTCCGTGTGTGTTGTGTGTCCCTCTTGAACAACGTTTGAACCAGTGGACTGAATTTCATGAAAATACGACACTTAGTTACCTGGCTGGACGTTTGTAAATATCAGTATGCTCATGTTTTAAAATTGGTGGTCATTTTAACTTTTTTCAATAAAGCTACAATTATAAGGAATAGTATTTCTGAATTTCATTTCTCGATACACATAAATAACCTAGTAAACTAAAGTAACTTTAATGAATTTAGTTTAAGCAGTGTACATACTGTCAAAATGGTGGCCATGTTTATATTTCTATCATAATATTTCACATCTGAGGAAACATGTAATCGAATGTCATCATACTCAGTATAAACTGTGTTTCTTGGCGGTATGTAATCGAAGGTGAAGTTTCTTGTACCTTTCACGCCAACCTCTAAGATTACGAAAATCTGTAAACCGTGTCGTAAGGTGGTTGCTGAAATCTGCAACCTACCCTTACCTGAAGAGATCCAAGAAGATCGGAACACGAGTACGTCATTCTTATCCTTGGACGGCCTTACGGTTTAGGATATGAACTGGGAGGTGAGAATCGGTCGGAGACCAATAGCTGGTATCTGTCATGCTCAAGAGTGCGTCTTTAGGACGTGTGTGCTCCGCACAATACACCACCCGCTACGGTGGGAATATAGCAATTGGAAATCCCAATTCGTATCCTAAACCGTAAGGCCCATCCAAGGATAAGGATGACGTACTCGTGTTTCGATCTTCTTGGATCTCTTCAGGTAAGGGTTGGTTGCAGATTTCAGCAACCACCTTACGACACGGTTTACAGATTTTCGTAAACTTAGAGGTTGGCGTGAAAGGGTACAAGAAACTTGACACCTTCGATACTCAGTATACATATACCATGTACTAAGCTGACGTATATTTCCGTCATACTTAGCTTCTGTTTTCAAGACGGTTGTCATGTTTATATTTGTATCATAATTGGATGAATCTGGGGAAATATTATTTAGAACTACATCAACATTGGTACACATATAGGCCTGCTATATACAGACCTGACTTGACTTTTGTGTATTTCGTCAGTATTGTGTTCATATTTTCATTCTGGCAGCCATTTTTATATTTTTAGCAAAGTATGACATACATTAGGAAATATTACTCTGAATTTCATTATATTTAGTACACATGGACTATACTACTCAGTAAGTTGAATTGAACTTTGTATATTTTACTCATTCGATGTTAATATTTTCATAAGTGCTGTCATTTTTGTTTTATTAGTTATTTGGCATAGTTTGACATATCTGAGGAAATGTTTTTCATTTTTTTATTAATATTGCTACACATATGCTGCTAGGAAAGTTGACTTTATATTTTTGTTCTTGTGTTTGGCATCTTCATCTGCAACATATTTCATAAGTTTTGTCAGGTCATCTAGTTTCCTGAGGTCAATGAGGATTCTGCCTTCTGGATATGCTTGTACAGGATTCATGGTAAGTGTGTCTACAGGATGTCCACAATGTCTTGTTAACCTCCTGTATGTAATGTACGTATATTGTTATGGTATTATGATGCTATGGTATCTTGTATTGTAACATAACCTTAAGTATCCAGTGAATCCGTTTGGACTCCTTCATTCTCATGGCAGAGAATAATGTTGCGCCAAATTCTGTGAGACATCATCCGAAGCATTTGCGGGCTGATACGAGCAAAAGCAAGTCACACTTCTTCTTTGAGTTCATCTGTGGTTTCGTAGCGCTGCTGTGCAACACACTCCTTTCTGAAGCCCTAAAGGCTATTATTATACGTCGAGAGATCTGGGCTTCGAGGTGGCCATTAAAGTGGAGCAGGCAGCACTGCTGAACCTCGGCCAATCCAACGATTCCGAAAGACCTCGGCAAGGTATTCCCTAACAGAGACGGCATAATGGGCTGGCGCTCCATTCTGTTGGAACCACACATCATTCAGAATATGAAGTTCTTCCATTTGTGGCACAAACCAAGCTCGCAGCGTGTCCAGATGAGTTGTCTGGTTCACTGCTCCATCATAGAAATATGGTCGAAACAAATGACGATTGTTCATTGCAGCCCATATCATGACACATGGAGGATTATGTTCCAATTCCTCGACATAATGTGGATTTTCCTTGGATTAGAACAAAACATTACATGATCGACAGCTCCGATATATGGCACACTCATCACTGAAAATGATCTTTCCACGTTTCGGGATTGTGTCGAAAGTCTGAAGAAGCAACGCACATGCATCCCGTCTGCGGACTAAATCATTGTCTGGTAACTCCTGAACGAACATGGGGCGATATGAGTGAAGATGTAGGTAGTTCTTCATGTGTTTATGCAGTGTTGATCGCGGTATTCCTAGCTCCGCTGATCGTTTGCAGAGCGACTTCTTTGGTGATCTCATTACTGATTCCTCAACTTCCTGACATTGTTGCACTCTGGTTGAAGGTCTTGCAGTTCGTGGTTTATCTTTGATGTTGCTCGTTTCAAAGAGTTTGTGTTCCCAACGCAGAAGGGTTTGTTTTGGTGGCGCCTCTTTGTGGAATCGTTGGAAATCGGCACGCACTTCGCGAAGTGTCTTCCCAGTATGAAGCCATTTGTGAACTCAAGCACTCACAACAATCCTCTGTTCCAGGGTGTATTCGCTGGTATCACACATGGTTCACATTCCTTGTCTGCAACACAATCCAATACATACCATAAATCCACTGTATACTTATGTTTATGTTACAACACAAGATACTATAACATCATATTACCATAACAATATGCATTAACTACATACAGGAGGTAACAAGATATTGTGGACACCTAGTACATTACGTTTCCCAAGACGGAGCGTGTACTTCACAAGAGAGTAAATAAACGGCAAAGCTTCGAGAACACCAGATTTATCTGCATGATACCTGATTTCCTTGAACGTAGAAGGCACAAAGCAAAACTTTTCAGAACGGAAGTACCCTTAGATGAGGTCTCATCTGAAATGGTCACTTTCTTTAAAAAAAAGTAGAACACCAAGTTTCATAATTCAAAATCTACTATCTTAACTACAACATTTCGTTTGCTGTTTACTATTATGGTAATGTACGCTTCAATAGTGTATATCCAACTGCTTTTTAAACACACCAAATTCATGGTCACAGGGAATAAAGGAATGACCACACTATGGGAAGACATGCTTTATTGTCTGAAAATTTTTTATGCTGCCAGGCCTAGGCACACCCGTATCATCACGTGGTTTTTATTTTGACCTGGACAGCCGTCAGAGAAAATATGGAAGATTTCAGTACTTCCTGGTAGAAATTAATTAATATAATCATTCAGGAAAGAATAAAGTTCATTCGCACCCTTCTTCCCTTGACCATCATGATACATGTATATGACGCAGGCATTTGTTTTGACGTTATGTATATAAATACATTCACCCATAGCTGCCTCATATAAAACACCTCTTGCACTGAGATATTCGGCAGAGGGAGATTTTGCATGTAATAGAAAGCTAGGCCTACAACATTATTATACTTTGTACATATTTGTGCAACATCCTGTAAACATCTATAAAATCGCTTACTTCTGATGAACATCGAACTCAACTTGTGCAGCATTCTTAGCTGACTCACAGATATATGGACTCTTAAGTTCGGCTGTCAGTTACTCACGCTTACTACTTGTGGTCGTCCAAATCGATAGTTAAATTTGCCAGCAAAATAAGTTCTGTAAAACCTATAAGTGATTTCGCATTCTGGGTGTTTTATAGTAAACATGTCGTGCATTTGTACAATACTGAGGCGGGAATCTAAGTATTGCACATATTTACCCCCATAATGTGTGCGACCTTTAAGGGAAATGAATGGATGTAGTTGGATATCAAGTTTGTTACATTTTCTAGTATCTTTGTTGGATTGAGATTGGTATCTGTTTTGTCTCTGGGTGCCTCACCTTTAAGATGGAGGGTTGTTACACAGGAAAGTCGCTTTTGACGGATTTTATGCATATTCATGAATGCAGTACAACATAACTTCCTTTGCTACAGCCATCCATAACATAATATTAAAAGCTTACAGCATGTTGTTTTGCATTTTCCTGTCTTGGTCTCCTCGTCTTGATTTAATTTATTTTCAATAAGACGTTGTAAGTGTAGGTCTTATGTATCTATGTTGGGCAGGTCAAGATACTTGGGCACGATGGACATCCGAGAGTCGTCACATATCATCCTGGAAGAACTTATGTTTACACTTGAAAGTATACCAAAATATCACTGAAATTAGAAAGTCCTATTGCAATAATCTACAGCCAACTTTAACATTATACACTATTATGACAATAAAGGTGTTTTATGCTACTTACTGCTCGACAAACCTAAGCGTGTCCTCGAAAAATATGTGATCTACAGCCGTATCCCTCTCTGATATACCTCACCCTCCTACTCTCATTTGTCCCGCTACAGCGTCCCAGCCAATAGCGAGCAAGTAGCCTGGCCGTCGCGACAAGCACTGCGTACAGTCTCGACAGCCGGAAAGTGACAAACCCAGTCAACGATGCCCAAGTCGTGTCGTTTCGCACCGGGCATCAGCAAGGTATATTATTGTTACTTACAAAATACATAGCAGCAAAATAGCAATCATCAATCTGTCAGGAACTGCGTGTCAGGAACAGGTGTTTGCTTGCACAGATATGATTGATTGGCATACCAGTAGATATTTCTAATAAACGTAAAAGCAATAGGAAAATTTATTGTTAGGCTTTATTTTTTTGCTCAGTAATGGTGCGAAATATGTTAATGTTATACGAACAATAAATTTTACATTCAGCCTGAAAAACAGAACTCCAAAATTCTTAACTATATAAGAAGCTGTGGCGGTCGAGAGCGCTTGCCTTACACCTAGGCGATCCGAGTTCTATCCCTGGTGTTTGACGTCCGGATTTATGCATGTAGGATCGTGTCAGACGATGTCGCAGTTCGGCAATTTTTTTTCCTGAGATCTCCCATTTTCCCCACCCTTGCATTCCAGCAATTCTGGATACTCATCTCATCCACCCTCATAGACTCTGAATGTCTTTGATTATAATATTCTTCAGTTCCTCAATGAACTAAGTAACAGTTAATTAAATACTTTATGTTGACATTTCCAGTAGACCTATATGTTTTTTCCTGGAGTGGTTAGTGGCTAATGTGGTCATTCTTTGCTGACTTGACGAATCCTGACTACAGCTCTTTCTCTCACACCCGTGTACTTTACTGTTCTTGCTTGTTGTTCTCTGTAGTGACTCAAGCATTTACATGTTGTTACTTCATCACAACACTGAATAATGGTATTTATTATTTCCCGCTCTCTGCTATGCATCTCCTTCCCGCGCCTTCCATTTTCGGGTATACACTGAGGGTCGATATTTTTCTAACAGCTACTACACGGCTGTCACCTGTGTGTCGCCTCCTTATCATCTCTTCTCTCTCCTGTCCCGCTGTCCACGCACCCCCGCGCTGTGAGAAGCCAAGGTAACTGCCCACTATAGTACTATAGTAGGCAGTTATCTTGGCTTGTGACAGCAGGAGTGCATGGCAGCAGGACAGGAGAAAGAAGAGATGATAATCAGGCGACACACAGTCGCGAGCCATGCAGTGGCTGTTAGGAAAACATTGACCCTCAGTTAATGTCCCCAGAGGCATAGCAGAGAGCGAGAAATTATAAAAATCACGAATCAGTGTTGTGACGAAGAAGTGACAAATATTGTTTGCTCGAGCCTCTGCAGATACACGGGTGTGAGTGAAGTTTAGACAGGTGTACTGCAGGTTAACATCGCTGTTTTTATAAATAACCGTCAAACACAA
The DNA here is from genome assembly GCA_003012365.1 of Medauroidea extradentata. Taxonomy (NCBI): domain Eukaryota; kingdom Metazoa; phylum Arthropoda; class Insecta; order Phasmatodea; family Phasmatidae; genus Medauroidea; species Medauroidea extradentata. Next base: position 6,656 of record PNEQ01124801.1, read on the forward strand.
ACTGCATGGGTAACTTTTACCGACTCAAATTATTTGTTTTGGGTACATTTAGAAAAGAAATAAATTATTCTAGTTAAATATTTAAACCCATAAGTTTGATCCATCCAGACAAAGATTGCCATTACTTCACCGAGTGGCACAAAATAAATATTCCCAGTTGGTCAAAGTTACCACTAAATTCAAAGTATCCACAGTTAACGGAAATTGGTACTAAGATTGTATTCTTCACTAAAAAAATGTTTGCCTGATATTAGGCCTACTTGATCATTTCTGATACGCGATTGTCAGACATTTACAATTACATTTTTTATTTTAATTTAATTTTTTAAATTTTGCCACGCGTTTATGTGCGCTATCGTTATTTAAATATACACGGAAAAAATATTATGTTGTCACCACAAAAACTTTTAGTTGTGACCACTAAAATATTTTGGCCACAATTCAATTACTTAGTGGTCACTACAAAATAATTTTGCAATGATGACTTCCTGCAAGTTTTTCTTTCAGTTTAGTTACGTACCATAATGGCTCCCATGAAAAATTCAATCTTGGCATATGTATCAAATAGTGTTAAATATATCACAGATTTACAACATGTGGCGGTTATCTAAAATAACCCTTATTGTACAGATAAATACAGTATATACTTCAGTTTACTTATTATTCTATACAAGCTGCAGTCAATATCCATTAGCATATTTTTGTTTAGTAAACATCAAAGGAAACCTCCGATGTGCGGTTATCTGTATTCCTACTTCCTCATGCTGGATCATCGGACCATTAGCAAAGACCATTCGGATCGAAGTTAATATTTTAGTATGGGGACTAAATTGTACGAATGCACGCGAAATAAACACATCTTCATGAATATCATGTAGAATATCGCCACTTGAATTTAAATTCTTCAAGTTGTACTACTACTATTGTTATTATTATTATTAATGTTATGTTACTGGAGATGTCAAAGCAAAAACATTATTTATTAGTGTTTTATGACAGTAGTTATTAGTGGTATTGTTTCAATCGTTAACATTTATTATGGTCCAATTGTTGACTTGTATCACTGCAGCCCTCACATAGTTATAATAACCGCAACATTTAACCATGGAAAAAATTCATGTTTTGACGTGTTTTATTAAATTACACAACCGAATAACTTATTCAAGGCACATTTTGAAAACTGTTGTACGTAACTGCATTCATTAACAATGAGTTCTTCATATAGTAAACTGAGCTTTTTAGTTTGTCAATAAATATGACCAATTTGTATTATGTGTTATGTTGGTTTAACGTTTTATACACATATACACACATGCACACACCAACACACACACACTCACCAACACTTTCACACACACACATGTATGTATATATAACTTATTTGTTCATGAGTGATATTTCTGTCATAAAGTTAAAGCAAAGAAAACCTAAAGAGCTCATGTAAACTTCAATTTGAATTGGCCTTTAAAACGGCAATTATTTATTTCTAGAATTTTTGTGAGAGTTATACATTAAAATCCAATAGTAGGTAGCCTATTCGATGTCGCTAAATCATTCGGGTGAAATTGTTTTATTTTGTAGCCCTATCTATAAAAACAAAATCCTGTATGGTTTTACTATGTAGCCCTATCTCTAAAAGCAAAACACTGTATGGTTTTCGCTAGCTACCGATTTAACATTTCCGTTGATTTTGGTAAACTGAATGATTTGCCGAAACCTAATGTTATTCGACAGAACGGAATTAAAACGTGACAGCTTTACATAAAAGTTTTCGCCTAGCCTGAATGATATATACATGTTCCCGAGCACAACTGCTGCAACTCACAAATATGTTATACTTAATGTAGCGTACGACAGAACGCGCCGAATGGTCTCCGCCCTGCTAGTATCAACCTGGCAGGTGGCCCCGGATAGTTAATATCAGTTTCTCTTCGCCCTCCCGTCCCGATAACAGCACTAGGGAGCTCAGAGGCCAACTTAACTGCCTACTATAATACATTAGACTCTGTACAGTGACAGATTCAATATAATGATAGGGCCACTGCTTAAAGTCCCACAGTTATGTACAAATGTTAGGACTACGGCGGGAAAACTGCGCACTCGTTTACAACTTTGGGCTTAGAGGCGATATCCCAATACAAGTGCCGGCCGGCGTCACCCGTAGCGCTTCGCTGACTTTCTTCTCCCACATAAACACGCCCTTCTCCAGGCGGCCACCTTAACGAACACTACCTGCCTTAGAGCTCTGTAACAAATGTTTAAACATCGTATGTACAGCAGTAGTAATGTTTCAGCCACACAGATCACAACTGACCCAACATGCGTAGGTGTGTGTAATGATGCGTTCAGCGAGGATGCTGTTGTAAACACGTGTGCTTGACATGACACACTGACTGTGACTGATCTGATCTGATCGTTCATATACTGCAGGTTGCCAGCCCTGAGATAACTGATATCTGTTACTACGATGCTACACTGTGGCGATAAGATAGCGAGACAATCTCCACGCTCAGAATGCTGCCGCATAACAATACACTGAGGCTGGCTTGTGAGAGTATTATGAGCCAATAGGAACACTTCTGCTGTCAGTTTCTTTCTACGCCTGACGACCTCAAGTCTAGACGGCGCCTGTCTTATGGAGTCCAACACAGTTTACAAGTTTTCACAGCTAACTTATAAATCAGACTAAATATTATTAGTGGACGCATATCGAGGCCTATAGGTACGGGAGCGGTAAGGGCGATCCACCACTCACATCACGCCCCACCCTAGCCTCTATGTACAAGGCACGGTCAATCTTCTCACAACTAGACTCTACGAGATATTCTGTAGTGGCCACATCATTCAATTATATAATATCAACGATAAATATCTATGGTACAATCATATCCTTTTTAAAAATTCTGCGCCAAGATTTTCATATTTATAAAGAGCAACAAAAACACCCATTTTCGCAATTTCCGACAGCATAATAATACATTTATATGGAAAACCTGAAATGTGCATATACGCGTGTAACATTCTATGAACGCTATTCCTAAGCAAAGACAGCACGCACACGCTCAGTAATTCTTGAGTAACGGCCGAAGTTCTGCACACAGCTCCTCGGCCTGGGCAGGCCGCCACCTTAAGAAAATTATATTACTAAACAGAGATCTTCCCGTAATGCTATTTTACCCAATGGAGGTAATGACAAAGATAAAAAATTAATGACACTGGTACGGATCTGCAGAACAATACCCGCTTTATGAGCCACGCAGTAATTGACAAGCCTAGTTCTGGAAGTAGTATGTTTATATCTATGCAAAACTACGCGGCGAACATACAGTATTAACTATGGAAAGTATTATGTAAAGTCTCGTGAATACTGCTCTGAGACATTTTGCGATGCAGCGAGATAATTTTTTTATCTAGATAAAGCAAACTGATTTGAGAAGTCCCCAAATATTTGTTTATGATATACTTATATCTTTAAAAAATACTTAAGCATGATTAAATGTCTTCTTCAGTTTTCAAGCCTGAGTTTATTTGCAGCAGTTCGCCGCTACGGTCTTCGTTCTGCTTTTCTATTTAATTCAACGCACGACGTGCAGCCCCATATATTTTACGATTTGCTGCATGTAGGAGAGTCTTGGTGTTCCTTTCAAACATTCCCTCCGCTATTTCTGCTACAATATGAGTTACACGCAAAATAATCTTCCCCTCATAAGTTTGTCTCGTCTTTTTTTATTCCATAATACTCTCATCTCTTGTACTCTTCCGCGCACTTCATTTGAAATTCAATTTGAAATTCAACTGATTTTCAACATCCTGCAGTGCACACCAAGTTTCAAACGCATGTAGTCTTCTTTATTTTCCAGATCTCCCACACGCCCCTCTTTCTAAATTGCTTTGCTAGCGGCCGTAGACAAATTACTCTCTGGTTATCGCTGATGGCTAGCCAATCGCAACACGTGGTTCTATGACATTATCACTCCATTTAAGACTCAGGAGAGATACGGATTTGCGTTTCGTGGTGCCGATGTCACCAAACCCTTATTTGCACACAGATTTCCTTCGGCGTTATGTACACTTTGTCGATGTAAAAAACCAGCGCCTAGTAGAAAATACAACTTCTCTCACCAGAGACAAACGAGGGAAGACATATGTCAGCATGAGTATCGACTAAGAATGGTACCTTAGATCCAATTTCTGTGATGAACGACCGCCTAGTGGACACTACAACTTCTCTCACCAGAGACAAACGAGGGAAGACATATGTCAGCATGAGTATCGACTAAGAATGGTACCTTAGATCCAATTTCTGTGATGAACGACCGCCTAGTAGACACTACAACTTCTTTCTCCAGAGACAAACGTGGGAAGGCAAATATGTCAGCACCAGTATCGGCTAGATACTGTACCTTAGATCCACATTCTGTGATCAATAGGCGACTGCTCGGAGGGTGAGAAAAGCCACTGGCCGCCATCAACACCCTTCCTGGTCGTTTCCCGCTGAATGTGTCCCGGGTGCTGTCAGTAATGTCCCTCTGAAGCGGACGGTCTCGGAGACTGCAGTGTTTGCAGTGACTGTGGATGGCAGTCTCCTGACCATGGCTTTAGATGTTAAGTCTGTACACTACTGTAAATTACTGAGCCCATGTGACTGATTTTAGCTCCTTTGTTGTCCGTAAATATGAATGGATCCTGGTGGCGCCACTTGCACACTCGTGCTAGCAATTATTTTTCCAACATGAATAGTATTATATTTTTAAAGTACAAATATGATTAACTTACTTACGTTTCAACAGAATATTTTGAAACACTTGCGTTTAGATTAAAGTAACAAACTTCTCTTTACAATAGCATCACTGCGATATTGGTGCCAGTAGTTTCGTTTAGTCGTAAGAGGGTCAAAGATAAAGCATTGAATAGTAGGTGAGTGTCCTGATCTGTACTTCTAAGACCGTGCAGCTCACGCTACGTCGTGGCTATTGCACCGAGCTTCTCAATCATGAGTCGCCATACATAGAAGCATGACCTCGAGAGAAGCCGTTAGTAGAGCAACACTCCACACGTATGCTTTCACGAATATTTTTATTACGGCCAGACTACACTTTTTCTTGTATTTATCAACAAATAAAAATAAATAAATAATAATAACAATTTTTTTATTTCAACAATAATTATGAAATGTTTTATTTGTGGTAGAAATCGTATCGAGTTCAAAAACGAGAAAACAAAACATACAAATGTAAACGTGGAGAATATGGTTGTAATGAGTGTCTTAATAAGAATACAAAAATTACTTAAACATATTAAAATTTAAATTTCGTTATTTTTAACTCTTTTTTAATTTTTCCTATTATTTTATTTATCTTAATGTTTTTTGCTATAGGCATATTAGTATAAAACGGTTGGATCAAATGCAAGGGCTGAGAAAGCAAATAGAAAACTAGAGAGCGAAATGCTGTTTGAATAGTACAACAAAAATTAACTTTAGTGAAAATACCTAATTTGATATTTTTGTACAATCAAATTAAAATATATATTTAAACAATGCAGCTTGAAAAAAATAATTAAATTAATAGTACCTATGATAAAGCAATATATTTAGGCTTGAGTTACGCAACATTTCAAATTATTTAACAAAACAAAACTAAAAAAAATTGAATTTTATTGGAAGAAATATATTTATTTTGTAATGATGGTATATTTTTATCGACAAGAAGACGGCGATGAAGCAAAAAATATACATTCAGTTGGCTACAGTTTTTCAATGTTACTACCATTTTTTACAGGAAATGATCATCGTTTAGAAAATCATAAAAATTTTAATTGAATTAAGCAAAAAATTAATGTTAAGATAACTCAAGATAATCTTAGAATACTTAGAGGAATAAACGTGCGTATTTGTTTATTTACTGATTATTGTTTAGAACGAACGAATGACTGGAAGGTTTAATTTTAATTCTACTGCGATTATGATATTGAATGTTAGAGATTTTGAATTATTTTTTTTCTACAAGCGCAGTATGATAGTTACGTAATCTAACGACAGAATTTATAAACAAAAGGTTCTGAATTTGCTTAATAAAAAAGAATTGATTCAGAATTAACAATAAATAGATATGATCCATTGCAACGATCATCATTATGTAGATCTGCCAAAGTATATTAAAGTTAATAAAGCATGTACTAATGCAAAAAACAATGTACTAAAATGTTTTTTTTTTTCGGGCAATCAAGTTTGCATTGCTTTGTAGATAAGTATCTAAAGAGAATACAAAAATTAAAGAATCGAAAAAATAACGGAAGAATACATATATAAAATTAAAACGGATGAAATAGCGAAAATTGAAAATAAAACTTATGTTTCTTTAATTTTATGCTCTTTAAATAAAAACAATGATACAAATCCTTTAAATACAACAAAAATTACGTGACAAACACTTAAATTTACTTTATTTTAAAGAAGAAGACTACAAATTCAGAGAAGGTAAATTTCATTATTGCTGGGTAAAAGATTTATCAATATTGATATCAAAAAATTATCACCAGCATAAAATTGATCTATGTGGTTTATGTTTCCAGGTCAATAAATTTTTAGAAATATGACATATATAGTTGACTGCTGTAGAATGCAGTTAAAATCAAAGTAATAACTAAAGGGGAAACGTTTTTTTTTCAAAACAAACGTACAATGTATGTTCCTTATAAAATTGTAGCAAATATTGACCAATGGTGATAAAAATATAAAACAAATAAATTAATTCCAAGAATTTAAATCAATCCAAAAATATCCAGTTTAAACTGAAGTAGAGCAAATTTGTAAGATAATTCTGACAATCGATATATTTTACATTATAATTTAGAATAGTCTAAAGAGCTTCGTCCATTATATGAATATTTACCATTTTTTCCCTCAAAACAAAACAGCTGAAGGGACGAAAGAATAAAATCATTACCACTTGGGAAACCAAATAATTTTTTATTCATATTCATAATTAAAATTATGTCTATATAATGGCTTTATACCTTTGGAAAAATGCGTAGCATTTTGAGATAAATCAATTGTATGTATATTGATACACACGCATATGTGTGTATTTCTCAATACATATGTGAGAGCAAATTCAATAAATTAGTTTGAAAGGGTATATTTTTACAAGTAATTTAATAATCCTTTATTTATAAAAAGTTAGAAAATATAACAAATCGAGCTGATACATGACCACTATCGGATGGAAAAGGTGTGAAAAATGAATTGCCGAACTAAAATGTAAAAATATAACGTTTTACGGGATTAGTCAAGACGGAGTGTATTAGCTTACGTGATGATAACTCGTATAAAAGTACGTACAAAATGTGTTTTCAGTTTTTCCGTGAAGTGAATAATTATTGGTCTGTCTTGTATTATTAAAACATTAGATCATATAATTGATTGCATTGCGAGGTTGCTAAACCTAACCTTTGATAGAAAATTAATATTTCTTCCTCTAGTTTAAAGTAATCAAAAACAATGTGTGAGAAAATTAAACACGATAATGCCACTTTTTAGAATGTTTCAGAAAAATAGGGACACAGAAATTTCTGAAATTTCTATTAAGCTAAATGCTTTCTTACTGATACATACAGGTTTGATTTTCTGTAAAGATAAGTTATCGTTTGTAAAGTGTTGTTTTAAGTGCAAGTGTGTGTATGTATTGTGACGGCCCTATTTTATTGATACTTTTATATATATAAATTAATGTAGTTTGGGTTAATAATGATGATTGATTGTAATGAAGGGGCCTTTATTGTCATATGTAACATATTGCCATCCATTTTAACTTTAGTATTGATTGTGAGGGGTCTGTGGGATCCTATGATAGGCCAGTATAAAAACAGTAGAAAATATGACTATTACTAATATTATCACAGAGGTATCGTGTCTGGTATCGTTTTAACCTGTGGAATGTCACAGACTCGAATATGCTAGTAACATTAAGATAATTTTATGTATAATGATTTTAGTTTTTAAGAGTGATAATTG
>PNEQ01124802.1:0-14670 GCA_003012365.1 Medauroidea extradentata
AGCTTTACCGGGAATGATGGAGAGAATAAAACAAAACATGCTTCGCCGTTGCCAACTTTGTGTTGAACAAGGAGGACGACATTTTGAACCACTTCTGTAAAGACATTTAAAATCAAGCGAATGTCAACAAAAATGTCATTGTTTGTTGGGTAGGTTTAATTACATGGATAACACAATTCACGATGAAGCAATGTTTTCAATCCTTCGTTATCACCAAGTTAAGCAAAGGGGTAGGGCGGGAGCATGGAGGTAGAGGATGGGGGCTTCAAATACCTTCAACAGATCAGTGTAATGCACAGCGGGGTTGCCTACGCTGAGTTTTCATTGCGCTCCCCTACGAAGACGGTACATTTCCGCCTACGGGTTTATAGTTAAAAAGTGCTTGTTTTGGCTCGTACTACCTGTCCTCAAGCGTTGTATCATGAATTAATATACACCCTGTATATATATTTCATATCTGCCAAGTTACGACATATTTATAAAATTATAGACATACTAAAATACTTTTCCTAACTTGGTGTATATTAACACGTCTCGTCCACCGTGACGTCCCTAGATACTCATTCCTGAGACGGCCACGTCTCAATTTAAGTAAGTTTCAATCTTCTACCAACTATAAAAACATGTTTTAAAATTAAATACTACTGATTTTCTTTTTAATGTGTATAGGCCACACAAAAATTTGTGATGAGAAAATTGAGATAAATATTTTAAGTACAGGCCGCAATGAATTTTTTGTATTCCCGTAACTAATGCAGGGCATTCTCGTGCTAGTGCGCATCCCAGCCGACGTGGCAATAATCATCAAGCTAATTATGTAGTTTGCATTTTGAGTCTGCTGGTGCCGTGTTGACTGGTACCAAAAGTTCTTTTTATGCACATGAATGATGAACTATACCATATTTACCCATTTACCACCCACCCCCATGTTCTGTACTCCTAAAAAAAATTTTTTTCACTATACGGTTACAATTGAAATGCCTTTTGTTCAAGAAGGTAATTGAAAAACACTTAAATATTACATGAATTAAATATGTGGATGACAACTTAAGAATTACTTTACGCCCCAAAACTATAAATAGTGCTCGGCAACGTTACACGTGCTGCGACGGTAAAAACTCGGCATGTAAATGCTCCACAGTGGCAACAGCATGTACTACACATTCTCGGCAGTTGTCAGTACTTTCAGCACATACTGTACTGTGGCTCATTGTGGCAGAGCAATGAATCACTTCAGTCTTGGTTTTACACGCCTCCCGCACGCCGTGCTGTGAGTGCCTAGATGCTCGCTCATCAGACTGTGCGAGTGAGACAAATGATCTAGGGGCACACTGGCTTGGTGCCACTCGGCACTGCACGGTGTGCCGCAAGCTCGGGATTCAGCACGTTCCAGGAAGCCGGCAGCCGCTTCTTGGCTGACTATAATGCTGGTGTTGCGTATTTACTGCTTACGGGCTGTAATTTGATGCTGATGGGTTTCACACTTATTTTTCCATTTTTATAAATCCTTCCAGCTGTCTGTAATGTACAGTACAACCAGCTTTTCCAGTCCCTTTGTACAAAAACCTTGACTTCCGTGTGTGACCTGCACCCTAAATTTTCAATTTTGTTTTTGAGAAAAAATGTGCATGGTACGTGGGTAAATATGGTACAGTATTAATTTGTTGTGTGCTGATTCTGAAATATTTTGATAATACAGTACTTTAATTAAATAACTTGCACAGCTAAAAGCTTAAACATTGTGGCATGCGGTATTGTCACTTACCGTCATTCAAAGTAGAAGAGAACTGCTGCATTGTAGGCTTTTTTTTGTCTATTGTATGAAGAGTGTATAGCTTCCTTTTTGTATGACAGAATGAAACGCTACTCTCTAAAACAACTTCTCTGCTATTTTCTACTGTTGCCCTTAACCATAAATTGCTATCCTACTCGTAATACTAGTACGTGAATGTAAACAAAGAAGTTACAAACTAAGAAGTGTTTGAGAAATAGGAAGGGAAATGTAAACATTGTGGAAGCCCTGCTTTGTGGCATAATTTATTGCAGCACTTATCTTTCCAGTGCTTGGAGTGCTGAGGTTTTTTTTGCCACAAAATTACAAACCACGATAAGCCTATGCAGAAATTAACTTTTATTGTTTCCATTGTGAGTCACCGACATTAATTTCAGCCATTTCAAATTGCTAAGCCACCAAACAATTTACATTTTCATAACTCTAATGTTTTGACTTGTTAAGCATAGTAGGGTAAGCACCTGAGAGAGAGATAGTCATTAGTGTTGATGGTTATTCATGGATGGTTGGAGGGATAAACTGAAGTGGGTGCTGAAAGTGATGACATACTAGATATGACCAGACACCAGAGAAGAGTAGTGTTGTGACTGCCAATAGGAGCAGAAGTGAAGAGAGGCTCTGTTTTTTTTTCTCATTGTGTCACACAGGCGCTGTTAAGTGCCGTACAGTGCTCTCGTTCCAGATTGTAACTGCTGCAGTTTTTAAACTGATTTTTCCTGGTTATTTTTTGATGTATCTCATGGCTTGCCAACCAGGAATTCAATAGAACCTCTCTATAAACACCTCTCATGGTTCCCTAGAACAGGGTCATATTAGAGGGGCAGTTATAAATACAGTAAAATTGTGTCATTATAGAGAAGCTGTCATAATAAAAGGGGTTTTGGGGGGAGGGGGGTTACTAACCCTACAAGTCCCATATTTATCGCTGTTGATTTGTGATTTTCTCTTGGATTTTCAAATTTTTGTTAGCAATTTTATAAATTTTTATGGTTCCAAAGAATTATCCTTGTAAAATTGTTGTTCTGGTGTAACACAAACCATAAACCACCGTGATTTTTTAGATGAAAACTTTGGCTGCAAGGTCACCAGACTTGCAGCAGAAAGTGTTTAAAGTACTATAGTGCTGATGGGCTTGTATCTACTTCTAAACAAGAACATATAAAACACATTAAAGATGCATATTTCTTGCGAAACTTCATGGTTGCAACATTTACCTGGCTTATGTGATTGTCATCAGACTTGAGTCACCTTCTGATGAAGCTGACATAAACTAGTGAAACATTGTGACTGTTCACTCATGCAGTGCATTATCTGTTTTGTGCAATATTTATACACATTATATAGCTGCTAGTAGTTGGCCTAATTTTTGCCCTAAAAGTGTGGGTGTGGCCATTATGAGCTGTTTAGGGGGAAAACCTTTATTCAAGATTTTTTTTGTGTGGAAAAAAGTGTGTTTATTATAGATTTCACGTGCTAATATGGTATAATGCTATATGAAAACATAGTATGTATTAATATTACTACAGTAGAATTAACCATTGAAACGTACGTCTGAAAAATTGGGCATTTAAGAGTAAACACACCCGCGTGCTACTGTTTTTTCTGCCACCAAAAATACAGGTGTGATCAGTGTGTGAGTACTTGACATCTTTTAAACTTAAAAACCAATACTGTGTTACCTTTTTGCACATTAAGGGTTAAAAAATACCTGAAGCAACGTGTAAACAAAGGATGCATTGCAGAATTAAGACTACTGTGTGTTTTAAGATCTGGTGCTAGCAAAATATTGCCTTACAGGGATATAAAACTAAAAAACAATGATTGTTCTGGTGTCCCTTGCTACCTCAAAAAGTTTGTCTGTTGCATTATTTTTAGGTAATTTTAAAAACAGAAAAGAACAAAGATGAGTTAAGAGGGAAAGGAGGATGACATGTGTTTGCAGCTGTATATTTAAAAACTTACTAGAGTATGTGACCCTCTGATCATAGGTCGGTGTTCAAATCTAGTGTTTTTTTTTTATAATTTATACGTATTTATATATGCATTGTAGTACTTGGTTTTATTGTCAACCGATATTTATCAAGGTGGTGATTTTATGTGATCTCACGTTGGCATTTTATTAAATTGGGGATTGCTGTTTATGTACGGGGTCTTTGCTTTGCATTTCAAGAAAGTAATGTTATAAAAATTAAATGTATTTATATCTTACTTAGTTGTACTTATCTCTCGAGATTCAACTGGTTTAATTAATACTTTGTGTGTGAAGGACATTAAATGGCTATTAGCATGCACGTGTTCAAGATGTGTTTGTCACCAGTGGAATCGAACTAGCAACCAAAGAATGTAGTAATTAAGAATACATTTGCCTCGAGACATAATGGTCTTCACGTTGTCATCCTTGTGGTTACAGTATAATGGGTACGTGCGCAAGAGTGTTGCCTACCTTGAAATGTTAAATTATGTTCTGTGCTGCTCGGCCACCTTTCTCGTTATTGCTTTAGGACGAAAACCAATTTCTGCATCGAAAACAAATATACTACTATAGGAATAAAAATGTGTAAAAATCTATGCAATGCTTTTCAGTGATTTAAGTTAATAATTTCCAGGGTATTGGAAAACATAAAAAGCCTGAAAGATCCTACACACTGTAGTAATGTGGGGTACACTGAGAAGACAGTCAGTGGTGGCATGTGTGCAGATAGTACTCTGTAGCATCATCATGCAGTTGTGAAAGCTTGTTCTTGTCACATTTAAAAAAAACTAGCATTTTCAAGAATATAACCTTGTGAAATACTTTCACTGATGGTCATTATGGGACTTGTGTTATCATAGAAGTAAAGTTGTAAGGGTAGAGTTTTGTAATTGCTTTACATAAAACGAAGTGATGACATTCTCATCCACACACAGCCCAAACCGCTGGACCTAGGGACATGACATTTTCAGGGTGGCTTCTTTTGTCATATGCACGCACTAAGACGGGATTTGTCGAAATTCGAAAATTAAGGGGGTGAAAGGTAGTGAAATGTATTTTTAAACAATCCTCTATATCTCACTGGCCTGGTGAGCTATTGCTATTATTTTTGCTTCAAAATATTTCATAGACAAATGGATATTAATAAGGACCCCTAAAAATGGTGGCTCGTGAAATTAATGAAATATGTACTGCAATGTTTCATGTGAATTCAGATGCCGTGGCGAGTATTTTGCCCTAAATAGAAGCACAGTCATCGAAAAGCATATGTTTTCCTTTTGGATATTTTTTGTTCAATTATTTTTGCTCTGTAATTATATTAGTCCATACATGCCATTTTAATAGTTTAACTTTTTTCACTAATATTTGAAGTGTTTGAATAATGCATAGACAGAAAAAACAGACATCACTGTTATTTCACTCATCTGACCATGTAAGAAACGTAATATTTACATTTCACGTGTTTTAACCATGATGATGGCCATAGATACACTTGCGCAGACATATTCATTCCTCAACGTATTTAGTTCTAGAGGCGTATCAACTCACACACGGCCAAGGTAAGGTTAATTCTACTACAGGTTAGAAATAAAATATGTTTTCTTATGGGAACGTTTGGCACAGAGAAAATTTCTGCCGCTAGTTTCGCTGCAATCGCATACGGACTAGAAAAATACGAAACTGTAGTAAAATTAATTTTAAATAGGTTTGTAAATGACAGAAGTCATTTAAACTTAATTTTAAAGTGAAAATAAACCAATTTTGCATTTTAGATTATCAACTTTATGTGACTTAAAATTCAGGAAAGCTCTGTAATTGGTCAGTTTGCACCCGTTAACGATACCAGCGCTCAATGTTCCCTGTGACAAACTTATAACATTGATCTTTATAACCTGTAGTAGAATTAACCTTAGCCAACGTCACAAGTTACCATGATTTCAATATATCGACAAGATGGCAGCTAAGCGACGGTAGCGGCAGTAAAAGTTCAAAGTCTACCGAGTTCCTATACATATCTCTATGACTTAAGTGTTAAAGCACCACATTTGTATACATTTTAATGTTTGTTTCGGGGATGTAGCATTTATAATTTTGATTTTTGTAATGCAAATAAACGAAAAACATCACCAGACAAATCCTTGTGCAAATAGAGATAGAAAAATCTTGGGATAAAAAATAGTTTTAACAAAAAGGATGTTATATAGGTATGTAGTCTGGAAATTGGAGGGGCGGGGGGGGATGGATTTAAATAGACATACATTGTAAACATTAGAAATTAATGATAATGAGTCCAAATCAGAATTGTATTGTTATATACAATCACTTTGATAATATTACACAACAAATTTTTTACAGCTTAAAATTTTTTTTTCACAGTTTTTAACAAACTTTTACACTGCTTCAGAGTTTTAACATTGAATTATTGCACTGCGTTTAACATTTTTAAACACTGAAATTGGCAATTTTTATTCACCGTTTTTAGGGGTCCTTAGATATGACCTAGATTTTTGATTTTTTGAAATTCTAAAGTTAAAGGGGGGTAAGCCATAGAATGTTTTTTAAACAATCCTTGTTTTCTCTTAAACCAGGTGAGATATCAAGGTAATTTTTTGCTTCAGAATGCTCTTTATGTAAATACCTAAAGTGTAGTTTTAGGAGTTTTCTAAATTCAATTTGGTTACAGATTAGAAAAATAAAATGTGTTTTTATTTAATCCTCAAATTCACTTGAACCAGTTAAGGTATCAGGGCGATCTTCACTTCAAAATTAGGCTTATGTAAAAACATATATGTACTGTTATTTCAGGATTTTACGAAATTTGATTGCTATTGGAGTGAAAACCTGAAAAATGTATTTTTGCAAAATGCCCCAAATCTCATGAACTTATTGAATATTATTGTATGTAATTTATGCTTTGGATGACTGCCTGTTCTGTAAAACACCATTCCTATACCCTGGCATATTTTTCATGGTCTTTTAAACAACTGATTATGACGGGGATAACTGTTTGTAAACCAGGTAAATGCAGAACACTTAGGGAGTATGGCTATCAAGCAATTTAATATAATACTGTTTTCCAACCTCTTAAGTGTTAATAACACTTACTTGCAGTGTGCTTAACTGATACTTTGATGGGGAGAGAGGAAGGGGGCGATAAGATGCTGCATGTGCATTACACGCTGTTTGCTGATTATTATCTATATCATCTATTTGAAGTATTTAATTCTGATGCCGATGCCACAGTTGTTTCCTTGGCAGGTTTAAAGTACATCGCTTACTGTCACTTATTCACAGACCAAACTACTGAACCTGGTAGTATGAAAATTTAAGAGTGACTTCCTCTTGCAGCAGACACCCACTAAGGGGTGAAAAGGGGTAAAATGTATTTTACTGATATCCTTGAGGTATTGTTATGCCATGGCGAGTTTGAATAGCCTGATTTCAGTGGAGAAATTTTTGTCTGAAACCGGTTAAGGCATGTAACATAAAAAGATAATATGTATAACCATTGACCAGTATTTTAAACAGTGTTGCTGTTTACATTATCCCACGTGAGCAAAGCTGTGGCCAGGCAGCTAGTATAATTACAGATTTTCTTGATTATGAATACAAAATACGCAGGCGAACCAACATTGATGAGTTTGGAGAGAAAATGGCAGTGAATGTTATGTTGTATTTATTATGTAATACTGAACATATTCTCTTTCATAAAATCATATTTCATATAACATTTTCAAAACTAATGCAAACTAGAACTTTATCTCCAGAAAATTAAGCAAAAATCATTTACATATTTTGTCCATATTTTGTTGGAGATGTTGATTTTCTCTTGTAAATTTTACTTACGTTACAATTTCCATCACAATTTGTATTTCATTACATCACATGTAAATACCACAGGATGTGCCAAATTACACTGACAATACTGTTAGTATGTAACATTCAAAGTAGGTATACAAGTGCAGACAGTTTGAATTAATGTATGTGTTTGTAAACTATTTTTAATAGCTTAAACTGTGTGTGTTTTAACTGTGATGAGATGGTAAGACATTTTAACTAACACCATTAAATGAAATGATTTTATTATTTATGTGCACATAAGCAGAGATTAGAAATTCCACAGAACAAAGTTATGTAGTAAGTTTTCAGGCAACACACATTGGTGTGACGTGTTCAGCTACCAGTTTTTATTATTGAAACAAACATGAGTGCAAATCCATGTCACAGTGTTGGGTTACCAAATATTAGTGTTTAGGTACAGTAGAGCTTTTTTGAAATGTGATTTTGTTACTGAACTACTAGTAGTCTGTAGCTTGTGGCTGTCCAGCTTTATATATTTTTGTCATGTCTACTTATTTTTTTTCTTCATATGCTGTGGTCTACCTTTTTGTTTACATTATTGTTATGCTGGTATTTTCAGTTTTAATTTGAAAGGATAATGCTTAAAGGTGTTGACACCTCAATATATAAATTAAGCTGAAAATATTGTGGCACGCCTGTGATATAAACTTTAAAATTTTTGTGGCACACAAGTTGCATGCTTCTCGAAAATGAATTCACAGCTTATATTTTGGGAAGGCTTTTTTTTTTCGGAGCCTTGTGATGGTGTTTGTTAAATGTAATTGATAGTTTATCTCCAAGAATTGTAACTTTCATTGCCCAGTCGGTAATGTGAATGTGGTGACAGTGGTTGTATATTGTTCAGCACTGCCAATGTTGCCAGTGACTTTTTTTTGTCAAGAGTGAAGTATTCTCTCAGACTTAGCACTGACAGGACATGCAGCAATGTAATGTTATTGGTGGCTGCCTGTACGTACCTTGGTCATGTGTTATGCAAACTGTGACAGTATTCAAAGCCTTGCTTTTATAAATGGTGCTATGTACTTTTTGTCTGGTTTTTTTTTATTTTAGCCTTTTTTTATATATAAAAATATATATGTTTAAAGATATTTATTGAGTAATCTCATTTCACTTCCTCTTTAGAATGAGAAAGGATAATCAACTGTGATTTGTGTTCTTAATTAAAAGTGGACATGAGTCCTAAGTTCACATGTCCAATTTTTTTTAGTATGATAAATACAGTGGCATCTCTTTGTATAGAACCCAGATGTATTGAATGTCTGCATATGTACACTAGACCCCCGATTTTACGAATACTCACGGTTCCTCTCATCGCATTCGTAAAATCGCTACCTTCGTAAATTCGATAGCGGCTTATTTTGCCCCCCCCCCCCCCCCGGCCCAACCTCCCGACCTAATACGGAAAATTTTAAAATTGCATTTTTTCTGCAAAGTGTCTCTGGGCCCCAACTTCCGTAGCGTTTTGCGGGAAATTAATTAACGTAATAATGTAAATATAAATTGATATCAGTAGCCAGACGTCACACTGTTGAGCGGTAGATATGACCGACCCTTGTCCCCAAAAAATGAGAAAATCGAGATTCCGAGTGTCTTCTCTCGAGCGAATTGCCCGACTCCCGTAGCATTTAACGGAAAAATAACTAAGTGATAGTTGAAGTATAAATTTATATCAATAGGCAGACGTCTTATGATCAAAAGAACACCGCTAAACAATATATATGACCGATCCTTTTCCTAAAAAAATAAGAAAATCGAGATTCCGAGTGTCTTCTCTCGAGCGAATAGACCGACTTCCGTAGCATTTAACGGAAAAATAACTTAAGTGATAATTGAGATATAAATTTATATCAATAGGCAGACGTCTTACGATCAAAATAACACCGCTAAACAATAGATATGATCGACCTTTGTCCTAAAAAAAAAAGAGAATACCGAGCTGTCGAGTGCCTTCTCACAAGCGAATAGCCCGATTTGCGTAGCGTTTAATGAAAAAAAAAGTAGGCATTCCTAACTAGTAAAATGCCCTCGTAAATTATTCACCAAAGAAAGAAGGAATAAGCAGATGTATTTATTCATTGCGCAGTTTTATATAACGTAACGTAAAAACATTCCCTTGACGCTGTAGTTGAATTGTACGAGAACGTAGATACTAGTAGCGTGCAGTGCGGACAGATAGCGCAACTGTACGAACGTTCACAAGATGGAAGATAGATAGCGGCACCGTAGCATATACCAACGTTGTTCCAAGAACGCCATTTTGTGACGTTCTTACCTAAAATCGTCAAGAATTACATGTATAAGTGATTGAAAAGAATCACTTTCACAGTCAGTATATGCGGTAAAAATAAATTAGGAGTTCCGGGATTACGTAATACACGAACGTCTATTTATTTTCCAAGTTCGACATACCCGGAGACAAATGTTTCTACACTTGGAAAACAGGTAGCGCTATTATCGTGCTCACTTGTGAAACGCACGTTTTACGACACGCAGTAACGCATTGTTTAAGCAAATTATGCGCCAAGTTAATTGTTTTAAGTACGTATGGTGTTAACGCAATAAATAAAAATATCACGCTATTATTTATAGGGTTCGTGTAAAAAAGTAAACTCATTCGGCGCGAGACGAGAGAGATATAAGACGTGAAACAGCCTACAAGGAGGCTGTACTATACTTAAATGAGCATATGCGCATGCGCTGGAACTTTGCGTGTATAGTACGACCTCAATATAGATCCTAATACGTCGTAGTTGATGGAGACAGGCCGGCCGGCTTGGCACAGGCGGTGCCGGCGCCGCGCGGTTTTCAAACTGTCACTGCCGCATTTTTTAACAGATTTTCGCTATTTTTGTTTTATTTTTAATATTGTGTCTTACCAAGTAATAACTACAACTCTACAATTCATATTTTAATGCCGTGAATTAGATACAGTATGTTTTATTCATTGTCAACGTAATTCCTTACAATTTTTTTTGGCATATAACTTTGTTATTTTTTGAGGGTTCCTGAGATTGTATTCGTAGAATCGCTACCTTCGTTAAATCCAGGGTTCGTAAAATCGGGGGTCTAGTGTATATATACTGTATATTCTCGTGTATAGTGTGCACCACAGTTTTTGCAGCAAGTTTAGGGAATAAAGTTTAAATGCCTTGCTAGTATGTATAAAAAATCATGGGAGTAAGAGACTATGAAGCAGTGCGAGGGAGGCTCGCATGGATGGGCCAGGAGGGAGGAGGAAGGAAATGTGGCTGATGAAGAAATGAGAGGATAGATGACATTTAAACTGGCGGGGAGGAGGGGGGGGGTGTTGGCTAGCCAGAAGGGTGTATTGTGTGCCTCTTCCTCCCCCCACCCGAGACTATCTATAAATAGCCTGCCAAGGTCATTTTCTGCCTGCAAAGCTCACACACGTGTGTACGTGCACAACACTCCCCCCTCCCCTCTTGCTGTGCTGTGTCTGTTGTTTCCAGCATGTCCCCCTTCCCCATTCCTTCTCGAGATAACGTGCCATGACAGCAGAGCAAGCTTGCCTCTGTTATTTACTGACCAGAGCTGAGGAGAAAGCAAGGCTCAGGGATTCAGCTGGGGGTGGCTACAAGCAGACAACCACCCTCCTTTGCCTTCCCCCCCTTTCCAAGAGGGAGGGGAAGAACACTGTCACCCTTTTATTTTTATTTCTTTCAACATGGAAAGACAGTTGATTACGAGAGGACATCAAAATTAACTTATATTGCTACCGCCTGTCCGCCATCCAGAAACGTTTGTAAAAAACTAAACAGGGTTTTAGCAGCGACAGTTACAGCAGAAAAGGGAGGGGAGGGGAGAAAAAGAAAGAGGAGTAATGATGCAGGAACCTGGCAGCGAGAACATCTTCTATCTCTCTGCCTCCCACCAGTTTACGACAACTACTCTGCACCCCCCCCCTCCTCCTTTTCCAGCAATAGTCTTTTTTCCCCACATATATTTTTTTTGTATTTTCCGTGTATAGTGCGCACCCCTGAATTTTTATCAGTTGTTATGGAATAAAAGTGTGCACTATACACGAGTAAATAAGGTACATCACAGTCTGTGGTCCTATTTTTTACATGTCTGCATGTATTGAAATGTTTTGTCACTTCCCTGAGAAACAATGAAGAGAGGTTCCACTGCAAATACAACTGTAGGTGGTGTTATTAAAGAGTTCAAACAACTGTTAATCTCATTGCAAAATTGAATAAAGTTGAATATATGTAAAGTGTTAAATTAGGAGGTCTCATAGTAAGTCAAAACAGATTTATGAAAGGCATAGTATGGTCGTGAGAGGTAAAAGGTACCGTTCTTTGTTATTACAATATTTTATTTATGGCTGTAGTGTATCTTTTTTTGTACCATAAAACTACATAATTTTGTGTGGTGAAGTTTTAACGTTTGTACATTTTGACCACAAGAGTTACTTACTGTGCACAAAAATTTATATTTTGTGTGTGAGTGTGTGTGCATGTACTGTATTAATTTGTATCTTTAAAATAAGTTTTAAACAAGATTTGAATGATTGATTTGATGGCCTGGATACATATAACCTGCAAAAAAAATGGCTGGAAAATAATGCAAGATGATAAAAGTCCACACTGCAGAAACTAGAAAGTCACAACCAGGTCACTGCACAAACCACTGAAAAAAAAAATAGTAATTTCACAAAACACTCACATTACATTATCAACTTGCTTGCCCTTTATCATTGCGCAATTTTTATGCTGAAAAACTACCCATTATTACATTACATAAGTTAGACAAAATTAGGCTTCAACATAAGTTTAACTCCCCTAGCACACACTTGAAATTTGTTGTAGACCTTGTAACGGATCTGGTAAGTATAAGACGTAGTGTGGAGTGTTGTCAATGATGTCCCTGTGCGCGGCGACACTC
Organism: Medauroidea extradentata; assembly: GCA_003012365.1. Taxonomy (NCBI): domain Eukaryota; kingdom Metazoa; phylum Arthropoda; class Insecta; order Phasmatodea; family Phasmatidae; genus Medauroidea; species Medauroidea extradentata. The sequence goes on from PNEQ01124802.1 coordinate 12,531, forward strand.
TTAACGGGTTTTGTGTCTTACACGTTAGCCATCGTCCTCTGTGTTGTTGATGATGAAGTTGTTTGGGAGAGAATGTTCACCCGTGCCCAGATAGCAGCTTTGCCCCTTAAGTTTTTATCGTTTGGGTAAAATATAGTGGCATAACTACCAATAAAAAAAAAAGCCAGGAATATCTTCCTAACGGTTGTTTATTTGTAGCCAACCAATTTGTTTTGCGACACTAGTTGCATAAGACATACAAACAAATTTCAAACAAAGTGACATAGGTGACGTAACATTGTAGTTCTTACTGAGTGTCTGCCCAAGAGGATGTCATAGCTCGCAACCTCCTTTTACCAACTTTAGTACTCGCAAGTAAACAGTTGCTCAGTTCACATATATGATTACACAGTTACATATGGTGCAACACAACTAGTTCTACCAAGAATGAAGCATGAAAGTGATGAATTAAGTTCTTGCTAGAGCGATTTCGCCCCTGTGGCTTTACTTCCCCGCGCCAGCGCTCCCTTACACCACCTGTCTGCCCCGCCATGACACCTCGACTGATATCTTCCCTTAGCCGGCCATCTCTCGGCGACTGCGCCCAAGCTCCGATGTACCACGACTACTTTCCTGGACGGACACCTGGACTTACTCGGCCGAGCGATACAAGGGACCCAAGTGTGCCTCCACTCACCTGATGAATCAGATGTAGTCTGTAAAACGTTGTGACCGCACGTCCGCGGAGGAATGTGTTCGCCCTATGTGTGTGTGTTTTTCTATCTGCAAGTACCATCCTGTGAGTACTAGTACACAATTCTTTCTGTTTTAATTGTAGTTAGTAGCCTAGCGGCCTTTCCTGCCATTGTCCTTGATTGAAAAGCTGGTCAAGTTACATTTACTATGGAAGAAAAGTATGTAACATGGTTACTGACAAATTTGCAAAGCATTTTATTCTACCATTCCAGCTAAATATTCATTAGTTTATTAATTGGGGAGGTGTTGCGTCATCAATCTGTCGCGGATCACCACCTTTTCGGAGTTCTGTTGCACACGACACTACCACCCACGCCCGAAGGCCTAACGACATGCTGCCTTCACCGCATTCCAGCACGTCTCTGTACATGCCTCTAAGCGAGTGAACTCTAACCTGCCTGCCAGATAAATCCCATTCCAGGAAAAACAAGCTAAGAGGCTACTTTAAATTTTAAAAATCCAAACAAGGCAAAATATAAGACAAAGTCACTTAGAAAAGTTGCTTGAAATTACCAAACACGATATAAATTAGATAAAATTGACCCGTAAAATTTACTATGTTTATCTTGCCTTAACAGTTAAATTTTAAATTTTGAATAATATTTTAATGCTATATGATAAGAGGAGAAGTATGTGCTACGTGCCAGTGCATGTCACATGTACAGATAAGCCCGTTCATCTTTTGCCAAAGTTGTGGCTAACTTCTCAGTTAAAATTATTCGAATATTTTCTTTCAGCAGCTTCTCAAATTGGTTGCATACAGATGAAGATATCTTTGTCAGTTTTTTTTATTAGAATGTTGGACTACAGCTGATATGTATGTTGTACTGTATATTGTGATTCTACATTGCTTAATCTACACAGACATGCTTCATCCTTTGTGGCTTGAAGTACAAAACTGTGGTATTTTGTATATACAGTAGAACCCTGTTTTAACATTTTCCAAGGGACCAACAAAAGGAAATGTTATACACAGGAAAATGTTATAAGCAGGAAGCTATAAAATTCCATTTTTACTTATGTAAAAATTACATGTGAATCGATTTAATCTTTAGAGCATTGTTAAAACAATACAAAGTAAGGACTAACACACATTAGCCATTCAGTGGGAAAGTGATTAACAATTTTATTTATAGATTATGGCCAATAACATACAATCAGTTATGAAACAATATTTTAAACATAACATACCTTTGAATGAAATTCCAGCTGCTTACAGTTAACCTCTTGTCAACACAAACAAATTATGTACAGTTACTTTGTGAAATAGCTGGTAATTTTGGTTTGTTTAGTGTTCACTTGACTAACTTTCACTAAGTAGTCCTCAATACGCCACACAGAGCTCATAATATTTTCAGGTGTATTGTTTTGTGCACCAACAAAACTTTTCAATGTAGCTATAGCT
>PNEQ01124803.1:0-14668 GCA_003012365.1 Medauroidea extradentata
AAAATATTCTAGGACCTACACGAGTGGAACATATTCAATGCCTTACGAGACTGCAACATACTAGAAGAATTCCTAGCAGTAAACTATGATACAAGACAGACATACAAGGGAAAATATGTGTTAGGTTAAACGAAGAACAGAAACAAGGCTAGAAATGTAACTTGTTAGAAGGACAGGTCAGGTTAAGTTAGGTTAGGTGTGGTATCGCTCTTAATGGTGATACTTGAAAACAGAGACGGACTAAACCAGTAGTACATACAACATCAACGACATCTAGCAGACGACACTAGAACCAATACGACTGGTATAGCTACTAGCTCTTCTGGTGGAAAGACTCAGCACCAAAGTCTTAATAATCAACGGCATCTAGGAGACGATCAGTAACTACTGGCAGCCCTACCTAGAGGACAACAATAAAACTAATTAAAAAAAAAAACAAGATAGGTGGAGCCAATGAGGGTAGCTAGGTATCAAGACAATGGACATTAACCAAGATGGTGGGTAGACCGTACATAAATAATTTCGAGGCACATGCTAAACAGATCCCCCGATCCCGCTCCAAGGCTCCTGCAATAGAACCGCCATTACTACACTACTGTTCGAGTATTGGTTTCTTCAAAAGTTTCATTTGTTATTGTAATGGAATGTGATTTTATTTATTGTATGTTTGTTCTCCTTTATCTTTGTTTACAAAGCCCTGCATATGGTCTCATTGTTTTAGTTGCACAAAGAAATGAAGCTGTTGCTGTACAAAACGAAATAATGTTTTTGTTCATGTAACATTTCTTTGGTGACATTCTCTTTAATTAGTTGTACAAAAACGTTAAAGGCTGTAGTAAGAATCAAGAAGATGAAGAAGTGTAAGCATCGGTAACATTTGTAAATTAATGACTAACCTGAAAATTGACAATGACACTTTTAAAGCCAAGATTAGGCCGCATCTGAACAACTCAGTTTAAACGACCGTAACTTAAAACAAAACGTTTCCAAACTGAGAAGTAAATGAGGCGAAACGTTGAGATTGTACCTGCACCATATTTGGAGCTGCCAAATGACTACTACGGCGTGACGCAGGTGTGATTTCATATTACATGTTCGTTACCAATTTTAAGGCATTTCCTGTCTGAGTACCCCCCAAGTGTCCTACATCACTTTACTTGTCTGATGGTCCTCTACGTCGCTACGGAGAAACGTTAAGCGCGGACCGGACACCCTATATATAGTAGCAAACCGTCAACCTGTGACCAATAAGTAAAATATTTGATAAGTGAAAACAGGTATTCTTGTTCAAAATAACTTTAGCATTTGTTATCCCTGCTACATATTAAATAATAGACATAACATAGCTGATATAAATAACTAAGTCAACACATCAAGCAGACCAATAACAAGAAATATTTCTCACTGTGATAATTCAATCAACCTTCTGGCTTCAGCATCAATGTTTGCAGCAAAACTGTGGGTATGGTGTCTTTCTTTAGCGTAAAGTTGGCTCAGATAAAGGGTATCTGATATGTATTTTATGTAATACACTATACAACTCCAATACTGGATATTTTTGTAACAAAATGCTGAAGATTGGGGTATTTAGTTAGTGTGAAGTTGGTGTAGATAAAGTGTATCACACTATCACAATGTACCGAAATTGGTGTGTTTTTTCAATAAAGCACCGGAGATTGATGTATTTCGTAAGCGTGAAGTTGGCGTAAATAAAGTGTAGCTTACGATGTGTGTTTGATGTAGTTGCACCAAATTCGCACTCACAGCATACCAAAATTGGTGTGTTTTTGCAATAAAACACCAGAGATTGGTGTATTTGGTTAGCGTGAAGTTGGCGTAAATAAAGTGTATCCAATGGCGTGTGTTTGGTCTAGTTGCACCAAATTCAGTCTCGCCACATACCAAATTGATGTGTTTTTACAATAAAACACCGGAGATTGGTGTATTTGGTTAGCGTGAAGTTGGCATGAATAAAATCTATCACAACATACCAAAATTGGTGTTTTTTTACAACAGAACGTCGGAGATTGGTGTATTTGCTTAACGTGAAGTTGGCGTAGGTAAAGTGTGCATGGTGGCGTGCATTTTGTGTAGGTTACCATATTGACACTGTAATATACCAAAAATGGAGTGTTTTTAACAACAAAATGCTAGAGATTAGTGTATTCCTCAATCTTGGTATGCAGTTAAACACACCACAAACACACTAAGAATGGTGTTTTACTTTTGTGGTTTTTTGGAGTATATTAATAGTGAATTGAGGTTTAATGTAGTGGTTTTTTGGTGCAATATTGGAGTAGTTTTTCCACCAGGTTAGTGATTTTTGGTTGTATATTGGTGCTGAGTTGGGTATTTTGGTAGAGTTTTTTGGTGTAAACTTGGTGTGGCTACTGAACATGATGGTGGGTTATTGGTGTTGCCACTAATTTCACGCCATATAAGTACACCATAATTTAGTTGGTTTTTTGCACCAATACACCAATGGGTTGGTGTAGGCCTTATCAAGTTAGTGAATATTTGTAGTTTTTTTGTGTGTAATCGTGGTGTAATTTCCACAAGGAATATGGTTAAGGTACTCTTTATTTACATGAAAGGGCATAAAACTTATCCACATTGCCCCCTGAAACCGGGGGGGGGGGGGGGAAATTGAATGTACAATTTACAAACACACACAAGTATTGACATACAATTTACAAACACACACAAGTATTGACGTACAATATACATGGCTTGGCTAAAAATTTGCAAAAAACTTTCTTTGAACATTTAAAAGTTCAACCAAAGTATAAAATGTATTTATCAAACAGATTTTTAACTGCTTATTGAATGCTTAGTAACATTTACATAGGGCCTACTTGAGTTTGGGGAAAGTTTGTTAAATCGTTTTATAGCAGTGTAATATGTACCTACCTCTCCTGTACATGGATAGGTTAAATTATTTATTGGGCTGTGGATACTTTTCTGAGTTGTCATGGAATATAAATAAACTATTTCGTTGATAATTTTTAGCCTAATCCTTCAAGACAAAAAGGTTGTTTTTTCGTTGTTGATGCATTGAGCTTGTAACTGAAACTTTCCAGTTACAAAGTGCATATTTTTAGTCTGCGAGTACAACTTTTCAGCTCTCTGTTGCAAATGTTTAGTTGATGACAGTAAATTTTCAGCTGCAGCTTCAATTTCACAGCTAAATAACTGTCAATTAATATGCTGTTTTCCACCATTGGCTGAGAATAATTAACTGCACAACTAAATTTTTCAGGTATTAACTACAAATTTTCAACTACCTATCAACCACAAAATTTCAGTCTGTAACCGAAGAATTTTGGTTATCCAGCTGTATATTTTTTGTTGTGAATAGTATATTTTCAGTTGGTGGATCCAATTTTTCAGGTTTCGGATGTGCATTTTCAGTTGTTAACAGGAAATTTGTCAGTCATGGCTTCAATTTTACATTCAAATGATTGTTAATAATTCATATGTTAATTTGCACCATCGTCCGAGAATAATAAACTACATGACTTGAATTTTTCAGCTGACTACTGCAAATTTTCAGTTCACAACTATAAATCTTCAGTCCATAACCAGAGAATGTCGGTCATCCAGCTGTAATTTTTTTGTTGCAAATAGTATATTTTCAGTTGGTGAATCCAATTTTTCAGTTTTTGGGTGTGAATTTTCAGTTGTTAACAGGTAATTTTTCTGTCATAGCTTTAATTTTACATTAAAATGACTGTCAATTCATATGTTAATTTGCACCATTGACTAAGAATTGTAAACTACATGACAGAAAATTTTCAGCTGATGACTACAACTTTTCAGTTACCAACCACAAATTTCAATTCCATAACCAGAGAAATTCTCTCATCTAACTGTACTTTTTCTGTTGAAAATTGTACATTTTCAGTTCGCAGATCTAATTTTTCAGTTGTTGGACAACAGAAACCAATGGGACAAAATACAATAAGAATCAACAGAACACAATGGGACAAAATACAATAAGAACCAACAGAACACAATAGAACCCACTAGGATACAACACAAATCAATGGGACAAAATTCAATAAGAACCAACAGAACACAATAGAACCCATTAGGATACAACACAATCCAATGGGACAAAATACAATAAGAACCAACAGAACACAATAGAACCCACTAGGTCACAACAGAAACCAATGGGACAAAATACAATAAGAACCAACAGAACACAATAGAACCCACTAGGATACAACACAATCCAATGGGAGGAAATACAATAAAAACCAACATAATACAACAGAACACAATAGAACCCACTAGGATACAACACAATCCAATGGGACAAAATACAATAAGAACCAACAGAATACAACAGTACACAATAGAACCCACTAGGATACAACATAATCGAATGGGACAAAGTACAATAAGAAACAACAGAATACAACAGAACACAATGGGACCCACTAGGTCACAACAGAAACCAATGGGACAAAATACAATAAGAACCAACAGAATACAACATAACACAATGGAACTCACTAGGAAACAACACAATCCAATGGGACAAAGTACAATAAGAATCAACAGAACACAATGGGACCCACTAGATCACAACAGAAACCAATGGGACAAAATACAATAAGAACCAACAGAATACAACATAACACAATGGAAACCACTTAGATACAACACAAACCAATGGGACAAAACACAATAAGAACCAACAGAACACATTAGAACCCACTAGGATACAACACAAACCAATGGGATAAAATACAATCAGATCCAACAGAATACAACAGAACACAATGGAACCCACTAGGTCACAACAGAAACCAATGGGAGAAAACACAATAAGAACCAACAGAATACAACAGAACACAATAGAACCCACTAGGATACAACAGAAACCAATATAACAAAATACAATAAGAAACAACATAATACAACAAAACACAACAGAACCCACTAAGATACAACACAAACCAATGGGACAAAATACATTAAGAACCAATAGAATACAACAATACACCATAAAACTCCACTAGGACACAACAGAAACTAATGGAACAGAATACAACAAGAACCAATAGATTACAACAGAACAACCTAGAACCCACTAGGATACAAAAGAAACCAATGGAACAGAATACAATAGGAACCAACTGAAAACAATAGGAACCATCATATAAGTTTACAACAGGAAACACTGAAAAGAGGCCAAACCACACATTAAATACAACAGAAAGCACAACAGAATCCACTAGCTTGGCCATAAAAACCAACAAAAAATCTCTGTTGGGTATACAACAGAAACCAACAGCTAAGCTATAGAAACCAACACAATTTTTCTGTTGTATTTCCTGTTGGTTTCTGTTGTAAATTTTTGGTAGGGTTGTCTGATCCTTTACACAGAAATGTAATAAGAATGACAGTATTCTTGCTAGGTATGTACTCAACTGACACAATGAGAATGTGGTGGAGAATCTTGTAACGGCATGACAAGGAAGGTGATTGAGGGGGTAGGTATCAACTAAACCAGTTAATTCACCCTACAACTATTTCCAATTGTAAGCTTTTTTTACCTCGTACTCGCCCAACCATTTACATGAATATTGTGAAACTACACAGCCATTTTACACTGTTTGAATAACACATTGCCATAAGTGTAATCCGAAACGACGATAGTGAAATTAATTTATGTTGGATTAGCGAAAAATCCACCGTAACTTAAATAATTATTATTTTAGATGTAAAACCCATACAGTTGAAGTGTATATTCATCTTAATAAAATATTCGTACAGGGAACAGTATCTGCCGAGTGATGAGCCGTATTTTTGACGTAATTATCGGTGTTGCATATTCAAGATATTAAATGTAAACAGCTCGCGTTTTGTCATTAATTATCAAGTGTCTGTGTTTTAAGCGAAGGGTTGGTTGTTCAAATTGCGTGTGGAAACATATATCCTGTGTCAGACAGGCTTCCTTGTATACTCTTGTATGTTAGCCTTACCAATTTTCAAATCGCTGCTGCATAAAATAAATGTGTTTGATTGAGCTTTAAAGTTACGTGTCCCAAATAAACCATTATAATTAAAATCAGTGCGATCTACAAGTTAGGTTATAGTTTAGAAAATTACACATCAGTACTGTAACTTAGGCCTTGTTAAGCCCTCGGAGAAAACACTTTGCAGTTGATTACATATTGCTGCAGTTCAACATTTTTTTGTTTGAGGTATTGAATTCTTCCTATCCAATACCCACAGAACTAACTTGAGCAAGCCGTCACATTTCAATACACTGATGTCACAAAGTCACCCCTGCTTGCAGTAAGTAATATGTAAAAGTTCATACCAAATAAAATTTACACCCTCTGTAAAACAGCATTAACATGGCTGTGTAAACTATTTTTAATAATAATAGTATCCTTGCAATTGGGCTGGCGCCTGCAGACAACTACTTATCCTCTCAATCGTTTTCCCTCAACAAGTGCTTTGTGAACTGTCGCAAACACCTTGCTGTCACCAAATCTTCCTGTGACACATTCAACTCCCTAACTGTCCTCATTAATACGGACTGCCCTCCCTGCTATGTCCTTCACCAGGTTCTCTGTATCCAACCACTGTTTTTACATAGCTCTGTACACACCTTTAACTAACTTTGTATTTAGGCTAACTCACCCCATCCCCCTCCATTCACCACCCTATACATTCTGACCAGTTTCTCCATCTTTCTTCTTTCCTTTAGGGAATGCCAACCCAACTCCATCATTAATGAAAGCCTGAAGTATCTTTCATCCTTTACATCCTGCCCCACTCTTCTCCACCTGCCTTTCACCCACTGCGCTGTCCACCTCTGCATCCCCTGCCGGCTCCTGTATCTCCCGCTCTACATAGGGGTCCCAGACCGCTGCTGCATATTCTAATATTGGTCTAACCATGGTGTTACATGCCTTTTCCGTTACTTCAGGGTTAACTTCCTTCAGTACTCTACTCTACCAAACTTTGAGCGCCTTGAGGGGCACATGCATATTGCTGCTGTGGTGGTTCAAAGCTGCTGGCTGATCAGCAACCACAATGAGCTCCAGTGTGCTTTATGAATGAACCATTGACTTTTAAAAATTCAAGTAGGACTAAGCCTACCGTACACTCATAAAAGCAGTGGATCCTGGAACGAAATGTTAAGCTAAGCTGCTGTAATTGATTGTAGTATTGCTTTGTGATATGCAATGGTGAGGGGAGAGGATGCAGTGTGTTCAGTGGTCACCAAAAAATTTACATATGTATCATGTATTTAAATATCACTTAGGTAGGCCTATAGTTTCTGAAAAGAATTTCTTTTACGAGGCAATAAGTTAACAGGTTATTTTGAAAGGGTATGCAAGCCATAACCTAGGTAGAGTAAATTAATTGTACTGAAAGACTCGAGCTAGTTCCATTAATGTACATATTTTTATCCTATTGTTAGCTGGACATATTTATGTGTGCCTGCCTAACCCTTACCAGATTTTTCATCACTTAATCCACTTCAAGTCCGCGGTACATTGTATGCAGGTGGCATAAACATCACCTGTACTGCTATGCAGAGAACAGTGGGTATGGTAGTAACTACATAACAATAGCAGACTGGTTGTAATGTAACAAATCTAATAATTATTGAGAATAAAAGAAACAACGCAGTGTTAATAAAATAAAGTCGGCTAATACCATGATTTTTATTACTATACATGTATATATAACGTCAACATCGGTTAAAGTTTCTAAGATTTTGGGCGCCAATGTAGAAAAAACTTGAATAGAAAAATCCTAGAGAAAATTTTTTTGCCATCTTTATGAGCAAACATTTTGCTAGATTGACACATTCATTAAGCACAATCTCTCCCGCTGCTATCAGATGTACAAAATTGCAACGACAGACATTTTCCCCATCATATGTTTCTCTTGGGAAAATGTTTTTGCTCATAAAGTTAGCAACATTTGTTGTCTAGGAGTGTTCTGTTCTGATAATTGCATAATTGTTTAGAGAAACTTTACATTTGTATTTAGTTCACAGATTTATGCACCATGCCTTCTTAACACGGAGATGAAAACAGCTTACACTATCTGACAAACCTTTTATCTTTATAATCCATTGCCAATAGTTCCATAGTAAGTTACTCAACAAAAATTGAACACATTCACAATAATCACCCTAGCTGATCCTACTGTATTGGTGGTGCAGTAAAATGTGAGTTGGAGCAGTTATTGGATATTCACATCATATCCTGAAGGATACTGAGTTCAGTTTTCCAGGGTTATTGTAATTCACTCCAGGTGATAATTCCTCAATACAGACCCTGGTTGATTCCATTACCCTTTCCCCAAGTGTACCTCTACCGAGTATGTGGAGCTATCCGAGGACACGTAGGACCTCAAAATAAATTAAATACTATTTGGTTGACATGCTAATAATATGTGCCTCTCACAGGGCATATTTCCTAACAGAGTAAAATTTGCAAAAATTGTTCCAGTCCATAAAAAAGGTAACAAAAACTCAACTTGATAACTACAGGTCTATTGCACTACACACAGCAATTTTTAAAATATTAGAAAAGATCATTGCCGAAAAAGTGATTAAATATCTAGATAAAAATAAATTCATATCAACATGCCAATATGGGTTTATGAAAGGTAAATCAACAGAACAAGCCATATACAATTTTATAAACAAAATACTCGTATCCTACGATAATAAATTACAAGTAACTGGCACATTTGCTGATTCATCAAAGGCCTTTGACTGCGTGGACTATGATCTACTTCTCCAAAAACTGAACTATTATGGCATTCGAGGTACAGCCAATAAACTTATTTGTTCCTATCTAGAAAACAGACAGCAAGTAACCTCAATCACAGATTTTGAAAACAAATACATAAATAACTATTTCTCAAAAACTTGCACAATAAAAATTGGAGTTCAAGGATCAATACTAGGGCCATTACTGTTTGTAATATATGTAAATGACGTTCCTGAACTTTTAAAAAACTAGTTCTACTGTAATGTATGCTGATGACATAAATGTACTTAACTTTAGTACAAACAAACCAGCTCTTATAAAAAACTTGAAACAAACTCTCAACGATATGACCAACTGGTTTCGCTGTAATAACTTGATACAAAACGTAAAAAAATCTGCTCTTATGACATTTTTACCAAAAAAAAAAAGGAGTAAAAATATTCTTGGAAATAGTTTCAAGATTGGAAATGAAAATTTACAGGAAGTAACTAGTATCAAATTCCTAGGATTGACTGTAGATAACAAACTAACCTGGAATGAACATATTAACACAGTATGCAAAAGATTAAGTTCAATGTACTTTGCTATGTCAGTACTCAAAAAAGTATGTGACCAAAATGCAGTCTTATGTTACTACTTCTCTAATATACAATCACTCATTAGCTATGGAATTATATTTTGGGGCAGATCAGGGAACTGGCAGACTGCTTTTAAACTGCAAAAAAAATTGTCCGTATAATGAACAGCGCAGGGTACAGAAGTCACTGCAAACCATTTTTTCAAGAAAAATCAAATAATGACTCTCCCAAGTATTTACATATACCCAAGCATCCTATATTATGTTGAAAACATTAAACAGATAAAAAATTGTAACATACATAACCACACTACCAGATAGGCAAACCAATTACACTTACACCCCCACAGAACAAAAAAAATCCACCTTGAGTCATTATTTTGGTATAAAACTGGTGAACAGTCTGCCAATACCTATTAAGAACCTAAGCAATCACAAAATGTTTAAAACAAAACTGAAGTCTTTTCTTTTGAACGAAGCCTTCTACTCTGTTGAAGAATATTTTGATAAATAATTTCTCTCATGTCATAATTAAGATCACTATCTGTAATTAAATAAGCCCATCACTTGTTCTTATTCAGTTGTAAGGAAGAAATAGCTGTTTACTTGTTACAATGTATATATTTGTAAATATCCTGTACTCTGTAGGCTATGTGTTAAATGTTTACTAATTGCTCTGTATGTAATGATCCTGACAAGTCCAAATCCAATTTTCATTGGATGAATATAGGATGCTAAATAAATAAAAAAAAGTCTCATAAACATTAACTTTTATAAACATGATTTTTCATTGATACAAATATGTTTTTTTGTAAGAAAATTTAATATTACGCTGCAACTCACAAAATACCATATTTGTACAACAAACAAGATTATTTTCAAGTTTCCTATGCCAACAACTTGAATGGAACCGTTCCTTCATATGCAATCATGTAGCGGTAATGTTCAGCCAATTTCAAAATACAGCAGAAAAGAACATTCTTTAAATAAATACAACTGTCAAATTTTCTTTAATTACCAACTCTCTTTTCACAGTATTTATACATTGTTATATCTTCTGTACCAAAAAGGATGCATAGAAAAGCCTAGGATGTTTCGGCATTCTAAATTGTAAAATGTTAGAGAAAAAACTGTTGAAACAAAACAGTTTTCTGTAAAACCATCATAATATTTTTGTCGTATTACATAGTTAACATGTGACAAAGCAAATTAGTGCGGCTGTAAAACAGTTAACATGTATTCAGAAGGTATCTGGGTTTGCTTCCCAGTAAGGCCATTGGTTTTCCTACAGCACTTAACATATGCACTGGGATAGATCTGCAAATTCCTGTCCCATTTCCTGTTCATCTGAGCCTGTCTCAAATGACCACATTGTTCATATGTTAAGCACTACCTACGTACTGTTATTATGAGTTAGTAATTTGTATTTATGACAAACTCTAACCCCATTGCCACTACACATGCATTAGGTAGCTAAAGACTTGCGCCAAATGTAGACATTATGCACACACTCATATGTTAACAGTGAGCATGCTTCTGTCAATGCTAATTTATGGGCATTGGAATGTTTTTGCAGCAGGTTAGAAATACAGATTATTTTGCTTAGCTATTGTGTGTGTTCCCAGTGCATTGTTTATTTAAAACACATTTCAGAGGAGGGTTGTTGGTTACTTTTAAGGAACACACACATTAAAGACACAAGTTTCAAGCTGTCCAACACAGCAACAAATAATTTTTCCACAAAGTTATCTCATAATCTTGTACTCACTTTTACAACACATTATTAAAGTATTCTAAAACAAACTCTGCAACAGTTTGTTTTAAAAAATTGCAGGGTCAGCACCTGTAGTCCTACAGTTCTAGTAATGTGACGAACATGTATGCGCAATGTCAGACCAGGCAAGGATGTCACTCCTTTGCTTCAGAACTTTGAATATGCTTAAAACAGCTCCAGGTAGGTGATTAATATTCAAATGAATACATTTCATAAGGGCGCGGTCTACCACAATTTTCATCACCATTTTTTAATTTTTTATCTGTACCTGATATTTTTTTCTTATTTTAGACAGAAAATGTGACTAAAATTGGCTCTTATGAAAATTTTTTATCTCTCATAGTTTTCGCGTAAAGGCTTGTTAAAGTCATATTGTGCATGTTTCCATTTTAACGACTACACTAAAACCAACTGATATACCAAACTCAAAAAAATCACAGTGGATAAAGGCATTGCAGGCTACAATGAAATGCTCATAAAATTAAATAATAAAGATTATTTGAATTTAAAAAAAATGCTGAAACTAAAAATAAAAATTAAAAATATTAAATATTTTTTTAAATACAAATAATTTTTATTCTTTAATTCTATGAGCATGTCATTGTAGCCTGTAATGTTTCCATTCACTGCGATTTTTTTAGTTTGGTATATCAGTTGGTTTTAGTGTAGTCGTTAAAATGGAAACATGCCAAATATGACTTTAACAAGCCATTACGCGAAAACTATGAGAGATAAAAAAATTTCATAAGAGCCAAATTTAGTCACATTTTGTGTCTAAAATAAGAAAAAAATATCTGGTACAAATAAAAATTAAAATAATGGTGATGAAAATTGTGGTAGACCGCGCCCTCAAAATTTACTTATATAGAATTATGCCAAGTAGTTTGACAGTAAAGTCAACAAGTGTGGAAAAGGAGGAGGGAATACATAATCACACTGTAGTTTATTTTTTGTTCTGTAAGTAGAGTCATGGGACCACAGAGAACATTCAGGGTGATGTTGTCAAGAGATTTTTCTTTTTATTTTAAGTATGATGAGGATTTTTCTTTTTATTTTCAGTATTATGTAGAAACTGCTGCTGTCAATTTTCAATAGTAAAATATACAAAATACAACGGCGGTGGAATATGTACAATTCTTGCAAAAAGTAGCTAATACATTTTCACATTTCAATGAAACAAAAATATGCAAGTGGAACTTAATTCTTTCTTGCACACAATTTATATTGCCACTTGATACTGTTCTTTCTTGTTATCGCACGAAACACATTCTGATCATAGTACACTATAAAATATTTTATTTCCAGTGTAAAAATGCCTATTAATATGCTATGCCTAGGCCTACATTGGTTGTAGTAGGTTCTTTTTGACAGTGAAAACATGACACAACATTAAATTATTTAAGAGCTCTTGGTATACAATATCAAAAACCTGAAGAAATGACTTAACGGTAGGTATACATGTGATGTATTGCTTTGCGATTTCTAATTTGAAATGATTTCATTTGCTACGTTGAGATTGGCAGGCTATTTTTCGAGTTTGTAGTATTTCAGGTATAATGCAATTTACTAGACTATTACGGATTTATTTTCAAGTTGCTAGCTAATAAAACACATGTGATTCTACTGAACACGTTGACGCGAGCGGGGGTCGTGACTAGGTGGTGTTGCCCGGTGCGCCAGCTCGTTATGAGATAGAAAGGGCACTCAGAGAGCAGAGACTCTAGATTTCAGGGCCACGTGGCCGGCGGCCGTGGCGTTGCAAGAACTCCCCCCACTCGACGTCACTATGTTTACTTACGTAGGGGAATCTTATGGCGTTCCCCACGCCCGTAGCACTAAGGTAGAAAAGTACATACATAAACACACTGTAGGTAGTGCACTGGAATGCGGGTTGAAGGATCCCGCGCCCTGATGGCCGTGAAGCGGCAAGCATTAAACACGCACCTGTACTTGGCTAACATATTTATTTATAAAGCACCGTACTCAATAACACTTACACTGGCGGCGCAGTATGCGGACCCGGTCCTAAGCCCGACCGGTGGGCGATGCTGTGAGATGAAACTTCACCATGCGGGTGAATAAAGAAAATTAATAATGCCCCTAGGCGACGAGTTGCAGGGGGTGAGAGGTACACCTCCGGGCTAGCAAAGTTCAAAGTTAATAAGAAAATGTTCCAGGTGAGTTTACGCTATTGATACACTAAAGATTACACACAAAGTCTTGAAGGGCCCGGAGTGACGAACACATCGACCGTCTCGGTCCGCCGCGTAGTGCCAACTGGCGAGTCCTTCCCGCGTGCATGACGTCGTGCCGCCAAAGCGCGGGAAGCACTCGCCGAATACATAAAAACACAAAATCAGACAAGGGGCAAAGGCCCAAAGCACTAGTAACAATAAAGCTTGATGATTACAGTCCCAAATTTGATCAGTTGAAGAGTCTGTTGGAATATTACGTAGTTTGAATTTGCGTGAAATTTGGATATACAAAACACAGAAAGAAACAGACACTGAAACATTACGTAAAAATTAATAATAATAATTACGACACATCACTGGTAATTAATGGTTAACAAAAACTCGAAACTGTTTGGGGGAGAAAACGTAAAGATGTTTGGGCGGTGAAGTTGGCTGCGCCGGCGAGTCCAACTTGCAGCGTGGCGCAGGGGTGTTTTGCGGGTTTGAGGTTAATTACGAAAAAGTTTTAGAAAGACACTATACACACTGAACTCACTTACCCCTGGCCTTTATATTTTCTGTCTGCTGTCAAACTTTAACGTGAATTAACGTCAGTTCCCGTCAAGGGAGCACATTCCTAGCATTTGATGGCAGTTCTGTGGGGCCGACGCACACGCTGATGGCACCCGGCGTCGTGGGGGCGGCGTCTGGGCGCCGCTACCTCGTGCGCCCACGTGGCCGGGTGCGTCCCCACATGCCGTGGCTGTACGGGCGCTCTGCCCGTTCCGTAATGGTGGCTTGATGCGCACGACGGGCTCAGAGAGAGGGAGTTCAATTCAATTCAATTTATTTTCGTTCAATTTGATCATACAGCAATTATGATATAGGACATGTCAAATTTTGCAATAACAATACACATCTTGTACAATAATGACTGTTGCATAATAAAATACATCTAAAAAGCTTGCAAGCATAACACATAAAATTTTTGTTATTATTTAGAACAAGACAATTATAACATATTAATATCAAAAGCATGAAGCTCTATTATCAGTGCTGTCATTGATAAATTCATCGATATAATAATAACACTTGTCAATTAAAAGTTAAAAAAACAGCCTTTTTAAATTTATTCAATGAATTTATCTCTTTTATTTCTTTGGGCAACTTGTTGAATAATTTTCTCCCTTTGTGGAGGACAATATTGAAAGAACTAGAAAAGTTTGTATGTTTAAAATGAACATTGTCCTTTTGCCTTGTGTTATAGTTATGTATTTGAGAATTCATAGTAAAAGACTCTGGTTTATGTTTCCAAACGAAGATGAGAGAATTATAGATATAAATACATGGCGCTGGCAATATATTATTCGCTTTGAAAACAGGT
>PNEQ01124804.1:6478-21181 GCA_003012365.1 Medauroidea extradentata
ATATATATATATATATATATATATATATATATATATATATATATATATATATATATATATTTGGACACTTATTAACGGAACCTTATTAATTTGGTGTGGTTCATCTTGTAGTTGTGATAGTTAAGAAATGTTACATACGTAAACATGCAGTGTAATACTGAAGTATGAGAAGGAAATCAGTGGAATATGTAACTCGACCTGCGCTTATTGTGCGGCATGTTGTAGGCAGGCACGTGGCAAGGCTGAGGGGATTATCAGCACGGGCATTGTGACAACCACATCAGCCGACCCTTGTCTCCTTCCTGCACTCTCCTCCACACTAGCGCGTTGTAAGAGGAGCATGCCACCCTCCTCCCCCTTCTATGAGCTAGGCGTCCAGTAGCGACTGTTTGACAGGCAGGCTGAGTGGGGCGCGTTGTCGCCTATATCAAAGAAGTGCGGTGGCTTACACAATGAACACCGCCTCACCCCTCCCAGCCCTATAGTCTTTGTGGAACTCGTGTAGGGGGCACACATTACCACTACTACCACACACTTCAATAACTTGCCAAAAATATATATATTCTCATACAACACCACGCTTTCCAATGCAGAACTGATAGCTTTGTCTAATGTCATGTTGGTAGCATAATGATAACACAAATTCTTCATCTGCGACCTTCAATAATGTCAAATCAAACTAGTACACAACTCTTTGAAGCACTTCAAATATATGTAAAATAATGTATGGGTATATGAACAAACACTATTGCTTATGACTTATGGGTCCATACAGGACATTGATGAGATCTTTGAACGTTTGTTGCAATGAGACTTGATAATATGAATGTACGCGTTTATGAACATACACCATTCCTTATGATCATAAGCAATCGTGTACATTCATGAACCTAGACATTTTTATTATCAAGTTCCATTGCAACAAACAACGATCTCATATTAAATAAAATGTTATTTATATAAAAGTTAAAAATACACAATGGATAGTAATTAAAATAAATAAACTGCTTGATTTATGTCATGCTAATTGTGATGTTAAGATTTCAGCCCAGAGGCTAGTTTGAAACTCAAGGGGGATAACTGAGGTGCGACGAGACGTGGATGAAACCGCGTTGTTTCACCATTGCCTTCCACAGTATGGTGATGAGAGGACAACACAACCGCCAGTCTTGGGACCCAGTTTTTGAAACTGTCGGAACGATTTCGCTGGAGGAATGTTCGACTCGATAACGAATATCGGAATGTTTAAAAACCTTTTTTTGTAACGACAATAGTTACTATCGAACGAAGGGAATTCGATTCCGATTGTAAGATGGGGCATAATTGCATTTTTGTGACGTCATTGCTGAGCAGACAATCCGCGGGTAGTGTGATTGAAAAAAATATAAAGGTTGAAACGAATATGGTGATGTGTTATTTGAATATTTAAAATTTTATTTAGATTTGAGCCATGAAAAAAAGTATAGAATGCGTTGCTGACATTTAAAAACCGATGTGAAATTCATTAGTAAAATATTATCTTTTTTACTTTGCAAAAATAAAATCTCAGTACTTTATACATACAAATTAATCGTAGATTTTATAATAAGATCACTTTAACTTTTAATTTGTCGCAAGAGTACAATTCTAGCTTGACATTTTTAATTTCGTAACTCATGACTTCGGACAACGACGTTTTCTTAAATTTTATATTTGCAGTTAACTGTATTTACAGAACAAAGCTAGGAAACATTCTTACAACTTTTAAAGTATCTTAGCCTCTTACGTTTTATAGCACCTTCCACGTGTAGATTTTACTATTCTAAACCTTTCTTAAATCATTTTAATATTTAATTAGTTTATCTTTCCTTTTACGAATTTTCCGACTTTACGTACTGTTTTCGACGCAACAAATTACTGTAGATTAACCCTTAAATAAATTATTTTACATGGAAGTACAACGAAGCGTCCATTTTATTGTTTCAACAACCACGAACAACTAAACAAGACCAATATCTTTATCAGAATCGACATTCCACCAGCTACACGGCAGGCGGATTTATTTCGATACTTCGGGTCCATATTTCTGTAATAATTCCGCTATTGATTGTTCAAAAATAGCTTTCTTTATTCCGATACTGGAATAACATCATGACTCTTGCGAAATAATTTCGACAGTTTCAAAAATTGGGCTCCTGAACCCGGGGAGGTAACTGTAAAATTTCCTCGTCGCCGGGAATCGAAACTGGGACGACTGACTCCACCGGTCAGAAGCTCTAACCATTCATTTTTCTAAATACACTTTATTTACATGTAATTACTTACATCCAAACAGAAACACAGGGAAACTCAGCTTCCTCACTCTAGTACTTAAGATATGCACATAAGTTTAGAACCTAAATAAAACTGTCGCGTATATCTCCGTCTCACTCTCGTGTTTACGCTTTCGCTCTAATACAAGATGATTCCCTAAAGTGCGATAGTATCTCCAACACGACACTGACCCAACAGCTACCTGGCTACAACTACCGCTCTGCTAAATGTAAATACCTAAACCGGTTCAAAGAAGGCCCGGAACTGCTTAGCAACAGCACCAAAGCATTGTACATGTTCGCTTCGTTTTTCCTTTTGATATAGGTGATTCGGAATAAAGTGAACACTCAAAAAAGCCCTGATTAATTTCTATTTTCTCTCAGTTTGTATCTTTCCGCTGCGTGTAAACATCAACATTGACACGTGCTTTTATTTACATAGACGGCACTCCTTTTTCCTTGTTGAATTGGTGAGGGATTTGTTTGGCTTCAGCAAAGACGAATGCAAGTTTTCTAACATCAGCACTAGACAAACCGAAAAGACGCGATTCCATTGGCAAAATATAGCCAGTTAATTCTGGCTCTTCTTGATCGCTGACTGCTCTTGTAAATCGCCCAAGATGTTTCTTCGTTTCTGTGGCAATCTTATTGAAATCAAGGACGCGTATTACAAGAGTACTTTGAGGTAACATTTTAATTATCATGCAATTGCTTACCTACAAGAAGGTCCTGTACCCACAGCAGGAATATTTTTGTCTTTGTAGTCTATGTACTCTTCTCCTTTCAGTCTTGCTCTTTTAACGATGTACCATTTCCAGTTCTGTGTATTGGCTTTTCGTTTATTACCACTTCCATCTTCGTCCATCGCGCACATATAATTAACAACTTAGTGAATCGGTACAGTATTAACACCATACAGTGTACGGTAAACAAGACAAACAAATAATGGATGCCAAATCACAAAACATACCATTTCAACTTTATGAAACAGTCACGCAAACATACCTATGACTCGCTGTTATTTCTATGGCAGCATTTCCACACATAATGGGATTCAGTCAATGACTGAGGCCCTTTCTGTAACGGATTCATAAAATACACATAGCAACCATGTGCTGCGTATAGCTCTGACTGAGATCCTTGTGTTGTAGTACGATGTTCTGGTCCTAACTCATTTTCGTAAAATTTGTGACTGAAGCCCTTTTTGTTTGAGCCGATTCAATTTATATACGATTATTCATGCAAATAATGTGACGTTTAGCCATCTCTGAGTCATTTCATGTATAGAGTAAAATTTATCCAGTCAAAGAATTAAAGATAATTATTTTGGAATAATGGTTCTAAAATTACACAGATGATTAATATAAGTAATACATAATACTTATGTGTATGTAAAAAAGTTTATAACATTTTAAATAGACCTGTTACAGAAGTAGGCCTATAATAAATTACCCAAGATGGGACACTGTGCTTAAGATGGGACAGTGTCCCATCTTGAGTAACTTACAGGATCCCGTTTTGGGTAACTCGGCCATTTTGAGAAACGCTATGCCATTTCGAAATAATTAGCAGTCCGCTAACTTCATTATTAACGCACTATGTACTTGTATTTACGGAACGCCACAACATTCTTGTCTGACGAACTACGCAGCATGCATCACTGTTTCTGTATATAAAATAATTTATACTATTAAAATGTAAAATTGCAACTTATCTCAATCTTGGCACAAGAGCAACAACTCCACCCAAAATACGTATGAACACTTCTGAGTGGAAGCTACGCTCGTTATAACTTGAACACAGTTGCTATCTAGAGGCGCTTTCGGGAACTACGTTTGTCCCGTCTTAGGCGACCGGCCCATCTTGGGGAACCTTCCTATTCATATTCGCAATTCCAGGTATAGACATTTGCAATACTTGGTCTTTGTTCTTTAGTGAATTATAGTACTCAAAAGTCAAAATTTATACTATACATGTTCATCCTTTTCCAAACGACGCATGCCATAAGTAAATTATTAAAATACCATACAAAATAAACTGCGGCAAAATTTTATCCTTTTTATTATGAAGTGTTCTTATGAACAACAGGTCACTGATTACGAACTGTTAAAAATAAAGATTTTTCAGTGACATGCCCCAAAACCTATGTGGCATGGAAATCTAAAACCCACTAAAATTCTATGCTTACTGGATAAAAAAAAGTAAACATGTCATGTATTTACCGCACTCTATTATGTGTATAAAATGAATGTGTCTGTAACGTGGTGTTATGATATGACATAGCATAGCAGACCGGACAACGAGAGAGGTTCGGGCTGCAACTAGGCCAGCGTGGGAAATAGCAACTCACCTCACGCCCTTCGTAGCGCCGCAATAATGTGGTCAATCACGCCTATATATGGCACTGTTAGAAAGTAAACTAGGTCTTTCGTCCGCCAACACTCGCCCAATCAAAAGTAGTCCAGCTCTTCTCCGGGGCTCGGGGGTTGTGTCCCAGCGCGGGCGTGCTCAACCGTCGATGCCGTCTACCTCATCAATCTGCTTGTCGGGAAGGAGAGGAATCCTGTTTCTTATCTCATGTCTCGCCCTGCCTTTCTATCCTTCCTTCCGATATTATTTTATACTGTAATTAATTATTAGTCTTCCTAATAGTCGTTAAAGATTGTTACCTTCTGTTTGTTCTTGTCTATTACTCTTCCCTTCCTTCCTAATTGTATTACCTTGGTTCTCGATCCGTCAGCGAGAGAACATAAAATATTAAATTAGAACAGTATGCATTCCTAAACCATTTATCCGATTGCGATTAAACTTGGGTCAGTTGTTCGCGCACTCCCTAACGTTTCTGACATAACATTTTATGAAGGAGGCATGAGGGCAAACAGAACAGGGACAAAACAAGATACCCAAAAAAATGTAGAATTTTTTTTTGTTGAGTTGTGCGTGCCTCGCTAAAATTTCTTACAAAAAACTACACACACACACACACACACACACACACACATATATATATATATATATATATATATATATATATATATGTGTGTGTGTGTGTGTGTGTTTGTGTGTGGGAGGGCAAAACATGGCAGGAGGTGGAACGGGATACTAAAAAATTAAGAAAATACTTTTATGAAATGCTTTTAAAAATTAAAAAAAAGGTATAAATGACACTTAACATAGTTTTCTGTGTTTATAATTACAAAAAAAAATAGGAAATAAAAACAAATTCCGTTATTTTCAATATTATTATCAGTATATTATTATTTATATGAAATTTTATGCGCCAAAAAAGTTTTATCAAAAACGTTTTTTTTCTCGATGTTTTTTATTTATTTTGGAAAAAAAATTTTGTAAATATATTGAAAATATAAATTCTTAATTTTCGATCACATTAAACTGAAAAGCTTGTTATTAATAAAACCAAAACTTAAACAGTTTTAACAGTATCTTAAGGAATAAAATGTATTTTATTTAGCTACATCCTATAGTATCCTTCAAACAGCAAAATCAATAGTCATTGAAACCAGAAACCAAACTTGTCTCCCGTTTCCATCGTTGTAAAAATTGTGTTTCGCAAACCATAATGCATGATCAAAGTATCAATACAATACACAACTCAATCGATATATTTTATGAGTCCCATTAAATATTTTTAGAAATGTTGAAAAATTAATTATTGCTTAATAGCTACGATGTAACAATACGACGCAAGTAAATCATTAAAAATTTATCTGTTGTTTATATTCCGTGAAATCTCTAAATAGCTTTGGAAAGTTTGTTCCCTTTAGTTTTTATGTAACGCCTACCATTATTTAATTTTTGCGGAGTCATTGCACGAAAAAAGTTGTATTCCTTCTTGAAAATTTACATTATGCATTGCACTTTAATACAATTTCAAAGCTGTATACTAGAACCATAAAAACGGTATTACCTAACAATAATGATCGACCACTGACAACCGTACACCAACAACTCTTTCACGGAGGATCTCATTTAAGAGTTAGTGTCCGGACGCGTGAGTCATCGTGGTGTAGCGTGTTACGAAAATTTTTTCTTGTATAACAATAAAAAATGTTTCTAATGCGTTTATCTACGAAAAGAAGCAACACTTCAAACTATAATTAAAAAATGTCGTCCGCTTCTTAAGAACATGATTTCCAAGCTCTTCAAAAGTGCTAAAAATGTCTTTCTTACGTTGCTATAGCTGAGAAAATATCGCTTATGATCGTAAAACTAAGCCATAGAAACCGGCATTGGACATTACCACAAACTATCCACAGATAAAACAACAGGGTCATCGTTTGAAGTCCCATTGAAAAATTGTTTCTACTGCCCGCTAGTTTAGTCCTTCGCGCCTAGAGGCGATGAGGTGTTTGACGGACGTGTTATGTTCGACTTATCGCCTTCCACGTTTCCGTGCCTCAAACGTAAAGAGAAAGCTCCCTTGGCAAGGCTAGGCAGGTAAGAAAGGCCTGTCGTGAGTGTAGATGCTGATGGCTACCTTGAGATGACGAGTTCGTCCTTCCAGCTGCAGTCTCAGCAGGGAAGAGGTCGTGACACACCCAAGACTCCCTGACGCCGCGTACGTAACGGGTTGCATCCGAGATATTCTCGAATTACAGACGCCGATAAAACATGCACTCTCCTTGTAGTAGCTTTACAATTTCAGTACTACAAAAATTGCAGTCTTCATAACTTATTTTGAACATACTTGAATATAACTACTTCGTGTGTGTATTCATGTTTTATTTGCACGATTTATTTATGTTCTCACATGGGAAGGTAACCATTTTGCATAATGCACATTTCATAAATCATTTTACGAAAATTTTACGTAATGACGATTAATGCCCAAATAGCAAACATCAACTGACCCACTTTTGCAAATCTGACCGCGATAAGCAGCCCACAGGCAGCAAACATTCGGAATGCACCCGTGGCCACATGTGGTATACATGATGCATAATGAAATCACCCACACATTAACCACAAGTGTACTACAAGCATTATTATTATTATTTTTATTATTATTATTATTATTATTATTATTATTATTACTTTACTCAGATGCTTGTGGGTTTGCTAAGTCTGCTTGTGGACCATATACTGAAATATGTCTGTATTTTTAAACTAAGTTGCCCACATTAAAATGATTTCAGTATATATAACAACAAACATATTTACTGACACGGCCTGATTAACAACCATTCCAGAAAAAGTAGAACATTATACTAGCGAACGTTTGCCACTTCTGCCAACATTTGACCAACTGAAAAATGATAGTATTTGCTACTAGGGTGGTTTAGGCCTACATAAAGTGTGAGTTTAATTCCAAAAAATACCAGATTATCTCTTCTGGTTCTCCAGAAACCTACTACACGAAATGTCGAATATCGTAACTTAAAGAACTTATAATACCAGAACTATAAATTTAATTGACAATTCATTTCGCACGAAGGCTCGTCTATATGATACCTATACTAGGCATAATAAATAGTTATAAATAATTTCTATTTCAACAGCCTTAATTTTTCACCGCGCGCTGTCGGATTTGTGGGAACAACCAAAAACTAATGTTTAAAGTATCTGTATCCTGTAAGTCAGTCACTGTGATCCGTATAATCGTTGCTTTATTCAGTTTCACCCAGTTCTATATATCCGTACCATACACATAAGTGAGTACACAATGATAAACTGTGTATGTATCACCGTAACATGGGCAGATATCTGAACTTTCAAGGTCTATTCCTTTACTCTAGTATGTTGTTTGTTTAATGTTATTGTAAAGTTCGTAAGTGACTATTTGTAGAAACGACAGCCAGTTTGAATCTGACAGTTCCGCCACAACTGTGCCCCATTTACGTAGAATCGTGGGGGTCGCGGTGGCCGAGTGGTCAGATCACTCGCCTCCAACCAAGGCGATCCGGGCTCGATTCCCAGCAGGGTTGGTCCCCGGATTTTTGCATGTGGGGCTCGTGCCGGACGATGCCGTTGGTCGGCGGGTTTTTTCGGGTATCTCCCGTTTCCCCCGCCACTTCATTCCTACGATGCTCCATACTCACCCCTCATCAACGCTAAAGACCTCGATGTTGAGCGCTGACCAAGATCTCTCACTCACGTATAATCGTGGTACTCGTGTATACTTTATTATGGGTTTGTTTCATCGCCGTGTTTTATACACTCTGCCGGTTGTAACATGGAAGTTTCCTGGACAAACGTCAAAACATCACGGCATGCCTTCCTGAAAATCAGAGGTAACCTGTCAATATTGTTGAGCACTTTGTGTGTTTCTTTTTTTTACGGCAAAACACCCGACAATCGAGTATGGCCATCCACCATCGAATTGGTGTGATACTGCAGCCACTGTGTTCATAGTTCTTGATCATATTAATAAAACTTTAGTTCACTGGTTAAACAACTGCTTTACCGTAACGGAGGACTGCTAGAATATAATATGCACAAATACTTTAGACATCTGGCCAACTTTTTCCTGTTCTAGTTACAGTAATTGATAATGTTAACATAATTGCGGGCCGAGCCGAACCAGGAGTAAGTGACGGTTGAAAACGGCAGGTGTCACATCCACTTATCAGTACATACATCAAGGCTGTACAAGATCCTAGCATTAAATATAGGGGAAATGTGGATTCGTAGCATACACAATCTAATCAAAATAAAAGTATTATATAAACGGCAAATTTAAGAGATTTAAAACACGATTCCGGCTATAAAGAGTAAATTTAGTTTTCTAAATTATATATATATATATATATACCTATATTAAAGTAAGGAAAACCTCAATACCAACAAGTTATTAAAAGTACGTTAAATTAGTTTCAATTGCTCGTTTTAGCAATACAATTGCGCAAGGGATGTCCGCGAGGGCATAGGACCTATATGTAGCTTTAATAGCGTGGAAATTGTGCGGGAAAATAATAATTGTCGAGGTCATAGCGGCCGGCAGAAATCGCAATCCGTGTGGCAGACACTAATGTGGAGTCGAACAAAGGTGAAACCGCCCGTACAGTGTTGCCACATTCAGGTGAGGTGTGAGGTGAGAGGGTTTTAGAGGGTTTTACAGTCCTTTTACAACGAGGTCTTCAGCGCTGGTGAGGGGTGACATGAGATGAGTGTGGAGCGGCGCCGGAATGAAGGGGCGGGGGAAACGGGAGATCCCCGAGAAAACCCGCCGACTAACGGCATCGTCCGGCACGATTCCCACATGCGAAATTCCGGGGACCGACCCCGCCGAGAATCGAACCCCGATCGCCTTGGTGGAAGACGAATGGTCTGACCCCGTAGATGTCCGGCTCCATTTTTAACTCACAATAATTGTATTGCGAACAATTTGTATAATATCGGCGTGAACTAGGTTTGTAAATTGTACGAACTTTATACGCTTTCCTAAGACGATAATCAGAACTATTGTACCTGAGAAGTGAGCTACCCATCATTCACTAAATTTTATATTTTTAGTTTGGGCTTACCACAGTGTTCCTTTCGACGCAGAACTATTTTGGGTCTTGTGACGTCGGCTATAAATCAATAATACACTTTTCCTTAAATTTTGTTTGGTCTATGTTTGTTAATTTTGAGATTGTGCCTCCACACATAATGTGTGTGGTGAGGGTGCGAAGTCTCCAACACGTGTAGTATTTCGAATGGTTCGATTCCACAGGAAATTCTTAGATAAAAATAGAGAAGTACAGCTGAATAACTTTGTAGAACCTGTAGTGTAAGAGGAAGTCAGTCAAACATACTTGATCCTCGACCATGCGTGCATTTCTGCCGATCATTGAGCAGCACAGAGAATTTCGTGGTCGGCTTTATCATAAGTTTTACTGAATTCGATAAAAGTGAGTAGAGTTGTGCGTCGTTGATCCACTGCTTGCTGGAAATCCTTCATTATGGACAAAGCAGATACTATGGTTCGGTCTTAAGCCTGACTGCAACTGTGGAGCAATCGTTTGTCAGTAAGACGTTTTGCAAATTTTATGTGTACGACTAATTCTACAGCGTTCGATAAATTCGGAGCAAACTAATTCGTCGATAACCATTAAAGCTTCTAAGGGTAGCTTTTTTAGACATTTTACCATAGAATATTTTCATGACTTTTGAGAACCATTCTGCTCCAAGTGAATTGTTGAAAATGTTCAGGAGAATAGCCATGATACTTCTTAGAGTAAAAGTTCAGTTAGTTTGATACCTACGTATTTTGTCTTCATCTGAGGTTTTAATTGAATTATGCGCATATATTTCAAAATGGCTCTAATGGAAGTAATAAAAAAATTTATTTTTGAGGATCACGATTAGCGTATTGTTTAAGTAATTCGACAAACATAGTAGTGTACCAAAAAATTTCTTCTTCGACACGCGTGATTATTTCGTCATTAAGTTCGAGGAATGTAATACACAGACAAATTACGTAGGGAATCGCTTGTTTCAGAGATTTAGGAACATATTGGATAAACTTGTAAACAACTTTTAGACTACAATTCCGCTTAATCTCAAACTGAATAATAGCACAACATTGCTTGTTGCAGTATTTTATACTAATCGCTTGACCTTTTTGGTAAGTGTTAAAATATAATTTTTTAGTAGGCACGCAACGTTTAAGCATACATACCCTATAACACGTGTGCGTGATGTGTGTTCAGCTGTTTGTACAGTACATGTGCGCGCGCGCGCGTGTGTGTGTGTGTGTGTGTGCAAGCGTGCGCGGGTTTGTCGTGTGAATACGTCCAAGATGATTGTACTGTGGATTTATTTTCGGTAATCACACGGTTATTTTGGTTTTGGTTGTGCATTACTTGAAAACGACAAACTTATTTTCCAGTTTCGTAATGTACCAAAGTAATATTTTCCTCTGGTTTGCTTCTTGATATATTGGGTATTGTTATTACTTATCGTAGCTTGGAGGGTGGCAAAATCGTCTCTTTACGTGCGATTTATTTGTGACTAGCGACCCGTGTAGCACTAATTATCTATAGCCAAGAATTGAAATCAATGCATCACTCACTTCCAAGTCTCGATCCTTCTTAATTAATTTATTATTAATAATAATTATTATTAATTAATATTTTGTAGGGAAAATATTACACAAAATTGGCAAAAGCAAAAAAAAAAAAAAAAAAAATTAAATTCTGTTGATCTGATTGCTACCAAACTTCACTTGATCACCCGCTGGGCTAATCTGAAGATTGCCTGAAAATTTCACCAAAATCGCTCCAGCCGTTTTGGGGTCAGTAGGGAACATACATACACACATCGATTTACACATATATGTAATGAAAAAAATTTCAATATATGTACATATTCAAAATATAATTAACTTCAATTACTACATTAATACAACGTAATTTTCTGTGCTCTGTTTTGCATGTTTTAAATACATGAAATTATTGTAGTTAAATCAATAGGAAAATAAGTTGTTTGTTTTGAGTTTTTTAATGCAACTGACAGTGAATTCACACAAGGATAAAAACATTGTAGTAAATATTTCTCGTGCTATTTCGAATTGCAGTATCTTAGAAACTTTATTGTACCATAATTTTCGCCATGTTTTAGAAACATAAAATTAACGTACGGCAGCAAGTATGTTTGTTTTTGTTCACTGCACAGTCACTGGCCGAGGAGAGGCGAGGAGGGATGAAGATTGGTGGCTAGTATGTCGGGGCTGAGCAGGAAATGTGTTACCTCTAATGTCATCCTGTCCTTTCTATCGCCCCTTTACTACCGAAAACAGCGAAATATGAATAAAACAAGACTTTTACGATGAGCTGAACCAAAAAAATAACGCTTTTTTTGCAGGTAGGAATTCAAGCCTGGTTATCGGATAATATTTAGCACCGGAACAAAAAAGTAAAAATACAAATGTCGTTTACGGCTTTGCATTTTTAATAAGGTGAAAATTCAGCCGTGCTGCGGAATTAAAAGTCCTCCATGCGTGGCTTGCCGGCTTGTTTGTGTGCGGTGCATGCTGGGTATTGACAGACGGCTAGTCCTGCTGCAACCGGGTGCGGGGAAGGGGGAGGAGGATGGCTTTGGTTTCCTGTAATTGGTGGGGGTGCGGACGTGGCACACAGGTGAAAATTATGGGGGGCTTTGTGATACGAGGGATGATTGAAATGGTCGGCTGGCTTTACCGTAACGTGCTTAAATTCGATGTAACTGGGAACGATGAAGCTTTGGGTGCACCGTTCTGGTACTGGTCTTCGTCACAGCTCAGTTGCACGTACATCATGTGCGATATTGAGTCGTAGCATGCAGGCTGAAACTAATTACTATTACAAGTATCATACTTTACTACTATAAATTACTATATAGCACGGCATTTATTTCATTCAGTTTTTGATACCTGCCTGGAAAATACGAGTGCGGCAACGCAGTCTTCAATCACGTATTTTCCAACTAAATTTATTAACCAACATTCTATGTATAGGATTCAGTAGGAAATATCAACTTCAGGTGTCCAACCTCTCGAGTATCTATATAAGTCTCTCTCTCTCACTGTCTCTCTTTTAGTCTATTTCTTTCTTTTTACCTCTCTTTATATAAATACACAAGTTGCTGAGGTTTTCTTATCCTAAATATACAATTATAAGGTATCCCAGGGAAACTAATTTAGTTAATTTCAATTAAATGTTTGTGTTACTGCCTAATCTCAAGGATCAATGTGATTTAATTCAATTACAGTACATTTATAAAACAAGATTTTCCAGCACACATTGTACTAGCTGTTTGTTCGCGGCTTTCTCCCCACGTGTAATAACGCTTGTAGCATGCCAAGTAATGTTGGCTGTATTTATTAAAAATATTTCTTACTCATACAGGCCCAGTCACAAAGATATTTTAGCACTTTACGTATTATACTATACGTATAGATGGGTTTGAAAAATATACCTTTGTATTAATTATTTCTCGGTTGTGATTCTTGCTTTTGGATCGCCTGGCTTAAAAGGTTTACAAACTTATTTCTGTTCGTGATAGTTTATTATATGTAATAGAAACACTTTTATAGATTTTTTGGGAATTAACGTAAACGTTCTTAAGCAAACAATGCCACGCTTTAAGTATCAAGGATTAATCTAAAGCTAATTTAAATTTTTTTTATCCCCTTAAGAGTTTGAATTTTAATCTTAAACATTTGTATGAGAATCTATTGGAAGTAAAAATTATGACCATAGTCCGTTGGATCTAAGCTATTACGATTAATTAAAAGCAAGCGGATATCATTATTTTTACTTCCTACGGCAAATTTAGAAAAATCTCGAGACGAAATTTCAGGTGTCCAAGAAATCACCACTTCAATAACTAATTTCGTATATTACGGTTTAGATAGAAGTATAGGGTTTATCCAAAACATATTCCACGTCTTATGATCGTGTAGAGTTCAAATATCAATGAATAAGCTTTAAAAATCAGTTTCTAGACTTTATATGAATGTCTGAGGGGTCAGACCACTCGCCTCCCACCAAGGCGATCCGGGTTCGATTCCCAGCGGGGTCGGTCCCGGGATTTTCTCATGTGGGAATCGTGCCGGACGATGTCGTGGGTCGGCGGGTTTTCTCGGGATCTTCTGTTCCCCACGCCCCTTCATTCCGGTGCTGCTCCATACTCACCTCATGTCACCCTTCACCAACGCTTAAGACCTCGATGTTAAGCGCTGACTAGAAAACTCTCACTCTCACTCCATCGAAGTAAAAATCACGATGTTAGCCGGTCTGGATCAAGATACATTAACGGTATTTGGGAAGTAAAGTCACTGAAGACTTGGGATGACACCAGACAAAAATTAGCATTACTATAGTAAATGAAACATTTTATAAAAAATGTATACTGTTGTGTGGTAAACTAGGCAAAGAATTGAGGAAAATACTTACCAAGTGCTTTGTATAGATTGTAGCACTATACGGAGCAGAGAGAAGTGAAGATAAGAAAAGGTTGCAAACTTTTGAGATGTGGATATGGAGGAGGATGGAAAAGACCAGTTAGATGTAAAGAGTAACCAATGAAGAAGCATTGCAAAGAGTTCGCGAGAGAAGAACGGCATAGAAAATTATAAGAGAACTAGCAGTCCCCCGCGGCTTTGCTCGCGAGTATTATTCGTAACTGATAATATTTACTTTAATTTAAAAACCTCTTTGTACACAAGATTGGTACTTCAGTCATCAAGTGTTAGAATGTCCAAGCGGCTAGTTGAACTAATTATGCAGCAGGATAAGTAGCTATAGCTGTCCACGCGAAAAGCAGTCTTAAGTTTGTCCCTGCCACTAACAGCGACTTCGCCTGGGCCTTATTTATAGCCCTGCCTATTTGACGTTGTAGGGTAGTTACAGACACCTAAGGTAAGAGGTTAATCGAATGAGAAACATCTGTTTACCCTGTGCACAACCATTGGGGACGGTGCCCTCAA
>PNEQ01124805.1:0-27889 GCA_003012365.1 Medauroidea extradentata
GTGTAGTGTTTTTGTGTAATAAAATTAGTGAAGTTATTATGTAATGAGTCGCGCAGAACTTTTTGAATCCTTTTTTTTTAAATTATTGTTGCTGAGATATAAGGTTTATCCTTGCTTGGGATAAATTTCACTTTCCCTTTAATAAGAAATTATTGTGGTGCCCTTGAATAGTTGCTTTTGGCCAAAGGACACCACAGTGGGAATGTGAAACATATTGTGTATATAATATTTACACGCATCCGCAATGTGGTTTATAATAAGGGGGATACTGAGTTAATATAACTCTTTGCCGCACTTCAAACTATGACTTTAACGAAACACTAATGTTATTACATCAAGCACGACGTTTAGAGAGTGGAGGTTCATAAATACTGTGCCGATCTATAATAAACGTAACCTTGACATTTCCGTCCGCCATGTTTGTTAACTAGACTTCCGGATC
This sequence comes from Medauroidea extradentata, assembly GCA_003012365.1. Lineage (NCBI taxonomy): Eukaryota > Metazoa > Arthropoda > Insecta > Phasmatodea > Phasmatidae > Medauroidea > Medauroidea extradentata. The sequence continues at coordinate 443 of PNEQ01124805.1, forward strand.
GTGAAACAGATGTCGACAGCACAGTAGCACTCGAAACAATTCGATCGTTGATAAACGACAATCGAAAGCTTTCGAGACACCATTTTTTACTTAGAATTACAATCTTCCCAAATATGATCGGAATCGAAACTTCACGATCGTAAACTTCGTGCCGAGAAATTTGGAATAAACCCCCTGAACTATAGCAAATCGGTGGTGACATAAATCGTCTTGTAGAGTTGAATGGTTGAAGATGTTTTTTTTTCACTATTGATGGTTTGAACATATCCAGTATATTTTGCAATTTCCCTAGTATCTGTCTTCTTTCTCGCGTTCTTGTAGGTATGTTTTTATCACGTCAACTGCAGAACATAGTGTAGCTGGCAATGACGAACATTCAACATTTTCCTTCGCAGGTACAAACTTGCTCTAATGTAGGATACAGAATGTTGGCGATTTATTTTCTGGGCAATTAGGAATGAATATCGGCACGGTAGAACTATGCATATATTATAGGCGGTTCGCCACTGCGTGGCAGATATGACATACAGGATGTCCAGAAATAAACGCATAATAAGCACACCAGGCGAATTCTGGGCTGAATTGGAGACAAAAATGTTAGTGGCAAAATGTTATACGATGACATTTTACTTGTAATATGTGGCAACATTGCACTGTAATTATTCCTCTCTTGCGCTTTACACATACATTACTTGTCTTACTACTACTGTTTCTGACCTGCACATTTTAGTTACAGGTTAAAATCCTGACCAGTCCAAACATGTTTCTACGTTTAATTGACGTAATGTACAGTCGGCCAAACATAAATTGACGCCTCACTATAGGCCAGAATACTGTCTTAAGTCCTACTTCGGGTTGTTATGGTATTGCCTGGCAAGCCGGACAGCGAAAGAGGTTCGGGCTGCAACTAGGCCAGCCAGCATTGGGAAACCACGGAAGACAGTAACTCACCTCACCCCCCTCGTAGTGGCACAATATTGAGGACAAGCACGCCGATATAAGGGCACGGTTACCAAGTAAACGTGGTCTGTCTGTCTGTCGTCCACCAGCACTCATCAGATCAACAGCAGTGCAGTTCTCCGCCGGGGACTCGGGATCGAGCCCCGGCGGGTGCGTGCTCGTCCGTCGATGCCGTCTCCTCATCAATCCAGCTTTTGCAAAGTCGTCAGATCTAATTATGTGGCAGCGATTCTCAACTTAATATAATAATTTAATAATCAGTAATATTGCGCTCCCCTCCTAAATTAATATAATACTTTGTATACGTCTTTGTGTTTAGAGTACCTGCCATCGCAGTAGAGTAAATGACCGTTTAACCACAACTGTCTTAAAGTGAATTAGCCCTAAATACCATCTAAATAAACCCATAGTGTAGCTACCATCTGAGTGATACCCCCCAAATAATAATAACTTATGAACCCCGAACATAACGATAACGTACAAATTAATCATTTTGTAACAGGGTATCTTCGGCAGCGGCAAGCTACGCTCATCAAAATCGCAACACGTTCTAACGCTCTTCGCGAGCCGTGCGACGTCCGTGGTTTAAAATTTTGGTCCAGAAATTAAAAGTGAATTATTTTTGTTTCGTATGTTATAATTGAAGGCAATATCATTAATCTCATAACTTAAAAAAGAAATATTAAGTTCTTTAAAATATATATAAAAATACAGATATATCACACTAAGCATGCCACGTCCTTGTCAACGGATGTGTCAAAAAAGTTAGTTAGAGTTTACGTCCCTACTACAAATACTTTACACGTTAAGACATGCGCATAAATAAAGGCTGTTTCTTCCAACGGAAGTTAATAAAAATAAAATTTAATTAATAAAATCAACGAGAAGCATAATTCCTGAGGTGAAGGGTCGTTTTACGCCTCTTGTTGCACATTTAGTGCAGTGCTTTGTTTTACTATGGGACACTGCAAAAATAAATATTGTATTGTTTGCACAGGAACAATTTGCACTTGCACACACTTTAGGCAATTCAATAATATCGCTTGAAAAAACTATAATCGTTGTTAATATTAGTAGTAGGATTTTGCAGCTGAAAATTTATTTAACACAGTTTCAATACAAACGTTTATTGATCAGGATTCCTCATTTGATCGCGAAGTAAGTGTTTACTGCAATGCTGAAAAATAATTCCCAATAACAGGATGATGTATGTGAACTACTTTAGAATAATTATTCGCATGAAGAACGTGTCCTTAAAATAATAATTATCTTTAGTGTCGACTATCAATGTTTAACAAGATTGTTTTATTAATGTATCAGTTTAATTGAAAACAGATCGCAACACGCAATACAACGCAGTCACATGGTAAAGTATCTGTCTAATTGACACAAAGTAAATTTATCTGAAAATCAACAACACCAATATTTTTATAAACGCTAGGCGATTACAAATCCGATACATTTCTCTAGGGTTACGTAATATATTGTGAATTGTTATTTAGATGTAAAGTCCGTACTGATAAAAAAATTGAGTTTCTAACATATCGCCAAGTCGTAAACATTTCCTCAATTGTTTTGTCAGTCTGCTGTAGCGTGAATTTATTAAAAATATATTAAACTTAAAAAAGTTATTATCTGGAGACATTACGCAATATTTTAGAATTATGGCGTGGATTGAAAAAAACTGTATGATTATTAAAAATATTCTAAAAGTAAGTATGTGGTACCGCAATGGTAACATAATTTTTGTGTTTTCGAATCCCGAATAACACAATAATTTTATCCTCTCTTTCTTTCATTATACTATTTTTGAAACTATGCTATAGTTATATGATGTTTAATTCTAAAACACTCATTTAGTCAAACAAATAATGAAAATCAATATTTTACATATGTTCGTGAAAAGTCCGTTTCTAGAAAAGTGATGCGCTCATAAACATTGAAAGATTTGTGATGCCAGATCGACTGGAAATTGTTTTATACTTTCTTGAAGATATCCAATTGGTAAAAATACAGTTAGCATTAAATCACTGGAACAAAGACGCGTAACTAACATAATTAGTAGTGTAGTTGTTTAATTAACTGTAAAATGTTTTCCCTTACCTGAAAGAATAATCATATATGTATGGTTTTTTAAGGGTGTTAATATTAATGTATGAATAGTCTTTTCAGACTTGTGAACGCAGGCTGAAGTGATTATGCATCAGTATGTTTTGTTCTAGCAGTGTTAACCGTCTGTGCCATTGTGATATGATTTGTGTGATCAACAACGTAACCAGTATTACATTTTAGCACAAGAAAAATTGATTTACTCGACGAAGATTTGAACCTGCTATCTGCCAGTGGTTCTTTGGCAATTCTTATTGTTGCAATTGAAGGGATGTTTACAAGAATCAAACTAGTCCTAAATCACAACTTTTCAAGAGGATAAAAAAACTGGCCCTAGTCTTTCTGAATATACGAATAGCCTTGACATTTTTTATTTCAGAGACACCTGTGGTCCATGTTATACACACTATAAGTAGAGGCAAGAATATTTCGCGTACCGGTATTCATCTGGCAACAGCCTAGACTTCTCAGTTCTATACGTGTACCGGCTGAAGTTGAATACATATTGGCTTTTAATAGTACACACGTGTAACACGTGAGATCCCCGACATCTTTCCGTATTTATAACTGGCTTGCAGTCGTCAAATGTATGTTAAAACCACTCTCGTCTAATCACAGGAGGATTGGATTATACGTTAATGACGTTCAACCTGACCTAGAATCAAAAAGCGAAATAATCGTACCTCTAACTACAAGTACAAACATTTTAGGTTATTGCAGTTATCATTTTAAAAAAACATATGGACTTGTTTGCTTCTTGCAAAATTCTGGAATTCTTATAAACAGTATTTGTCATTATGACGAGGAAAACTTAATTTTAACATTATAAATACTATTTATTTATCCGTAACGAAGAATACTATAAATACTTTCAGAAAACACCGTGCTTAGGTACTGTCTTCGACAAAAGTATCTTTACTCATTGTAACCATCACTATTGTAATCCTCTTCTACTTAAAACATTTCCTCATATTCATATTCTGCATTACCTTGGAAAGAAGACAAACATTTAAAAATCTGTTCATAATACTGAACGTTATCCGGGTTTTTAAGATACTGAAGAAGATTCCGAACATCCTTAATTTTAGCTGACGTTAGGCATGGATACCTCTGGCGTAACTGAGGTAGGTTGATGGTGTCATAGTTATTGTACCCCTCTTTCTCTTATACTATGGTTTCTCCATGGACCATTGTAAGTATTCTTCAACTTCACACATGTGTTACATTGCCCAATCTGCATCATTCGGTCTTGTTGCAGCTTCAGAGGTGACTTTGGTATTTTCAGAAACAGGTAATCTGTTGCAATTTTCCAGTCTTTGAAGTCACAATAATGCATGACATGGAGATTGTAAGGCTGTGGATGTTTCCTTGCTATCTTTACCTTCTCTTTGTTTTATTTATATTGCTACCGATCAAGGCAAATTCTTGATCATTCGGTAAATAGATGTGTCCTCGTATAGGGAACAGGTAGGTCACGTTGTTAAACAGCTTTAAAACATGGACAAAACAGCATATGAAGAATACCATTGTTTTGTTTATATTTTGACCTGGACAGCCGACGTCAATCAAGATCAACTCATTACACTTTTAGTTCTCTGGAAGAAAATTGTTGAGGTAAGGAAAAATCATTGATGTGACTTCGCTAGGACATTTTTTACCTTCGTGTTCCAAATAGCGGTACATTGTTACACTGTCATCAGCAAGATTGTGAACTCCAAACACGTACAGAGCGGCCTACTGTAATAAACTGCGTTCGATTGTATGTGTGGTAAGAGAAGGTTTTGCATAAAGTCAAAAGTAATGCATGCGACTGTTCCCTCTTTTGCTCTTGTTTGATATTTCTGCTTTAATATAGTGAAGACTTCGGCCCTTTTAAAATAAAGTTTATGTTCTACATCCAACTTTATCTTCTCTGTTGCAGACAGTGTGCATAACAGTTTTAACTTGTTGGAATCACATATTGTGCAAGTATCTTGACTGTGGATATCCAAATGCTATGTTAAAAGTTTTAAATACTGCTTAGTAAGTTCTGTATTGAACCTTTATTTGGTACAGTTCCAAGAAAGAATTATGCATAAGAGCAACAGTAAGTCTTCAGGAAATAATTTTTTTTCTTCGGATTATTACGTAATGAATAGTGAGATTTTCGAGCATAGAAGGAGTTGATATACTGTTCGATCAAGGCATTAATGAATCATGCAGTTTTGTTTGGTTGATTATCATGTGCACCTCTTTTATACCTTCGAGAATGTCCAGACATAAGTAAACCTTGTTGAAGTCTGTAAAACCTGCTCTTTGTTAATCCATGGAGACTCACAAAAGCCTTTGTGTCATATACATACATCTCGACCTGGTAAATGTACCTTGTACGTAAATGCTGCAGTGTGGTATTTATGTGTTTCTTCAGCTGCATTTCTTGGTCTTATTCGAACAATCGAATGGATGGCGATTAGTCCACAGAGATGCGAGTCCTGATAATTCTTGTTAGCCAAGGTGTTGAAGTTATCTAGGATTTTCTTCAGTGCATTATAGTCAATTTTGTCACAGCAATGGAATCGGGAACATCTGTAACAAGAAAACAAGCAATCAGACCTTACAAAACATTATGATAAAGGAAAGTATGATGCCATAGATACACATAAACTGTGTTAAGACATAGTGATCTTAAGACGGCTGAAGTGCTTATCATCAAACATTGCTAAGTACCATCAAATTTAAACAAGCTTTCAAACGAAAAACAAGTATTAAATTCGGTTTTTATGTGTCCGGGAGCTAAGATGCCTCTGACAGACACACAGTCAGACAAAAATTTCAAACTTGCATCACCTCTACCTGGTTTGGTAGAGGGTTTAAAAGTGGGAACTTCAATGTTTATGAAAGATATTAGATCTGTAAGGGAAACATCCTTCTGTCGTTATATTATATTCTGACCGATCAAGAGTGGGCACTCTGCACTACCATTCCGGAGAGCTCTGGCTCGATCCCCCGTTCAGCCATACTGATTTTGGTTTTCCATACTTTCCCAAGATATATCAGTAAAATTCTGTGATGTATACTTATCAAATGCATCTATGCATTGTTTGTTGCGTACAGAACCTTTTCTAATATAACCTAACATAACCTGAAAATGTATGTTTTCATTGTAAATCGATGAAATCATAATAGAAGCACCCAAATAGTGTAAGTAGGTTATTGTAGCTTTAAACGCACACATCACAACCATAACAAAAACAGTACTTGTCCAGATGACCTATTACTGGCTTAATTAATGCACTACACCCATCAGCTTCCATACTCTACTTGATCTAAGGTTGAGTACTAGCAATAAATGTTCATAATCAGCCAGCAGATCTAGGATAGGTAATAAGCTATTATAACCCCACTTTTTGCCACTGATTGACAGCCTACAAAGTGTTTCAATCATCAGTACGGTATTGGTTCTGCAAATCACAATAACACGCCACTGACATTCTACAAACAGATCAAACAATGGTTTCATTGCTACATTTACTTACTTGCAGTCATTTCCTGTGTTGTCCTCATAGGCACGAGATTCCCAACTGTGTTGACATGCTCCATCCCTTCAGCCTCTGCTTCTCGAATTTATGTTTATTTCTGAACATTTGCTATCTTCTTTTTTGTCCACTGATTCACTGGTTCGTCATTGAGAATATCCATCACACATAAGTGAATACATGCAATGTGTCGCCCAATGAATGAAACAATAAAACTTTAAACAAACAATATAATGTATTAGATATTACAGAAGTAGAAGTATGTCTGTGCCATAGAGTATTATACAACTACAGCATTATCTGGTGTACTGGGCATACTTCATAATTCAGTATGTTTACTCTATGGAAATCGGAAGCACAATCTGGTATATTTATCCAGCAAGAACCAAACAGGTCCTGGACTTGTTTTGTTCTCTCTGAAAAACTATGTACATGAAGGATTCTTGTAGAATTGCGATAGTTGACAGGCCAATTTTATTGGACATGTTTGTTTCTTGTCAAATAAATTTTACCACTAGATAGTGCTCGTGACAGTGAACACAATTATGCTAAAACCTAAAAATCGCTAATTTTGAACTTGTTTGGTTCTTGTAAACAACCCTTCAATTTATGTCAACAATTTCTCGTTGTCGAAGATACCTCAAGTGGACTTCACAGTAGAAGTGTGAAATTTTATGACTGGCTGATTACTGAGCCATTCATAAAACGTCGTATCACGCCTGTTAGAATTCTAAATTATTTTTGGGTATCTTCGGCACTGGGAAGTTCGCTTAGAGAAATCGCAATACTTTTGTGGGTTTCACACGAATTTCGCGGTGAGCACAGGTTCAAATCCTGGTCAGGTAATATAAATAAGTTTTTTCTTCGAAAGTATTGCACTTGATGTTGCTAATGAGACAATACGAACGAACTTGTCAGAGATGGAAAATGTTTATAGAAATATCACAAAATGGTGGCACATCATCGGTGCCGCACTCGTGAGCGAGCATTGCAAATCATGAAATCATATGTCATCCTAGAATGAAATTAGCTTAAGATTGATTTGTACATGCAATTTTATGAAACATTATAGAATATTCATTGTGAAATTATGGTTCATTAGAGCATGAAATTTTTCTATGGCCAGCAAGTGCACAAAACTATACTTTTAATATAGGAATCGCAAAGGTTGGATGGGAAATTTATGAGAGATGACAGTAAATTACAGGCCATTTTTAAACATTGGAATTGTCAAATAATGTAGTATGCTTACTTCCCAATATTTTCGCGAATTGACATTAACTTCAACAAGGAACGGTGTAACAATTTGTGAATGTTTATACGATGCCGTGTTTTTCAAGACGTATTTCGCGTTCACAACGCTTTGAAGCCCAATGCCGTATTATTTTATGATCAAATAAGTGCCAACGTCTGGTAAGTACTTGAAATATTCCCACCCACAAAAGTTTGCCATCAATTAACCATTTTCTGGTCCAAAAAAAAAAATGCATATTAGTAACGGAAATAAGAAATGATAAGTATTTGACATGCTCTTCACCCTACATTGCGAGCTCGAAAGCAGTACAGTAACAGATTAAATATTAATCCTAACAGTTACAAACAATTACTGAGGTTTGAAGATGAGAACATAGATTTTCTTGCGAACTATTTCCTTGAAGATAGATATGAATATCGTGGAGGTGCTCTGTCTCCTAGGAAGAAGATGGAAATATATCTTAGATTATCAGTGATCCTGGATTTCAAAGTGGTGTAGCAGTAGACATAGGAGTTGATCGTACCACTGTTTGTATAACATTTTCATATGTTTTGGACAGAATAGTTGATAGAGCTGAATAATGGATTAAATTTCCATCAACTCTAGAAGAAGTTAATACATCAAAAGCGGAATGACGTTCACGATTCAACATCCCCACGGTTATAGGAGCGTTGGACTGTACGCATGTTGAAATTAAAAAGCCATGTGTTTTCGGCAACGAATACATAAATAGGAAAGAAAGAGATACTATCAATGTTCAGGCCACATGTGATGTACATGAGAAGATAACAAGTATTGACACCCAGTGGCCAGGAAGTGTCCACGATGGAAGGATTTGGTGTAATAGTCAAGTACAGCAAGGTTTACTCTTGTACAATGGTGATGTGTGTCTTTTGGGAGATAGTGGATATTGAATAACTCCCTGGCTTCTTACACCTTTCCCGAATGTTCACAATGCTCAGGAACGTTTATACAACCATACCCACGCTCAAGAAAGAGTAATTATTGAAAGGGTGTTTGGACAACTAAAGCAACGATTTCCAATTCCTGCAAATAAGGTACGAGTTTCATTGGAGAAAGTGCCTAAGATCATTGTGAGATGTTCCGTTCTTCACAATATTTCCAAGCACTTAAATGATGGCTGGGACTTTCAGTATCCAGACATTGAAGAAGGAAATGGAAATGAACACAATGACGAAGGGCTCGACATGGAAAATGAAAGAGAACAAATAAATTGGGCACGAGGTCAGATGAAACGACATAACATCGCTCAAATTCTTAGTGAAATGTTACTTCACAACCGATTATTATTTGTGATCGTGAAATAAATGTTAACCTACATACTAATCCTGATGTCCCTAACCTGTTTTCCATACTTGGTAAATAAAAACAAACAACAAACAAAAATAATGAAACAAAACAAAAAAAAAACAAAAACATTCAACTTAGTGCGCATGTACGTGCATGTATGTAACAACATGCGTTACACGCTTCACGCATGTTCCATCTTTCACATGCGTGAAGCTAAGCGCACTACGTTACATGGTGTTAATTTTTATGTTATTTTTTACCAAGTTTGATTGTTTTTCATTTTTACTACCAAGTTTGAAAAACCGGTCAGCAAAATCAGGATTAGGGTGTTGGTTAACATTTATTTCAAAATCAAATATTCTTTTAATTCTTCACCATTGTTTTCTATGTATATCTCATTAGTTTCCAAACGTACTTGCTTTTCCTGGTGAGGCATGTTTTGTATGGCCATTTCTTCTTTTTGGATTTGCAGCCGGGTGAGGCGTATTTGTTCCAATAGCAATAATAACTGCAATTCAGCTGTCGATAGATTGTCGGTTTCGTCTGTTTCACATTGAAGCTTACGATTCTTTGGAAGTTGTTTTTCACTGGTGCTGTTTCTCGGACTTCTTTAGGTATTGGATCGTCCAGCACTTCTGTATTTGTAGTACTCGCCATACCAACAGCCAGGCTTCCAGGGACTTTGGCATATGCGGGGTTGGTTTCAGTCTCGGCAAATGCAATAAATTCCTTTTCCCAAGGTAGTAGCTTAAGTGGCTTATTTCCAGTTGCCTTTAAGTCTGTTTTTTTCTTGATGCAGGAATTCATGTTGTTCAGTAATTTCTTAAGTTGTGCAATGTTAATAGGCTTTCCAGTGTTCTTCCTATAACCTTCCATAACAAGTTTCCAGGCTTCCTCTTTCGCAGAAATCTCTCTGGGCAGCATTGATTTGTTGAGGAGTACTGGATTATCTTTAAGTAGAGATACTAATAAAGCTCTGTTGTCAAGCACGTTTTCGGTAGCCTCATCTTCAGTATCACGAAGCATCTAAAACGAAGTGTTGCGTCGCAACGTTAACGAACAAGTTGTATATGTATGTAGTGACCTACAAGTAGGGATAGGGGAGGAGAGGGAGGTTAACATGTTGGTACTTGAACACTGGCCTACTTGACTATGAAGAAGTCTTCACTACCTCTTTCCTCGCCGCGAGTACATACGTCTAGTAAACTGTTAGTAAACACTTTTTTGTGTCAAGTAAACTCTTCCAAGTAAAGTACTCTCTTATTCACCTACAATAATAGAGAATACTTTACTCGCAAGTAAGGGCTTGCGAGTATTAACTCGTTGTTATTCACTTCACCCATTTAAATAATTAAAACTCAGTTGGAACTGTTCTGTTACGCTCGTAGGCTCTTTTTTCGATCCAATGTTTATCGAAACATTCAGCCGAGCTTCTTAGTCAAACACCAGACATTGCACACTTTTATCATTAGGATTGTGGTCATGGCGCACAACACACTGTCAGCGCGTGAGCGTGTTGTGGCTCTAGTGCAGACGTGGGCACGAGATCCGCTCTGGGATCTCGCTCTAGCTGCGGCATTTTTCAGAGCCTCAGCAGAGATCTCTAGCTGGAATGACTAATCACGGCACAGCTCAACTGCTCGCTCGCAGAACGGAGGAGGTCTAGCAAAAATGTGGTGGTGGTGGTGGTGGTGGTAGTTGAATAATGCGAATTAATTAACCGGCATGCATAGCCCATAGCGCGTTGCGGAGCTGTTACATTCACTTAAATAGAGGTTCGTTTTTAATAGAAGAACACACCTTTCGATAGGTGAATGTGCTAATGAAAATCGTAAAGTATTCATAAATGCGAAGGTGCTTATTAAGGACATCCATATTTACAAATTTGGCGCTTGTAACCAAAGCACTTGAATAATATAAATTTTATAGAATATACATTATTTGCAAACAAAAGGAAGGCAAACGACATATGATTACAAAGAACGATTCTTCTGAGCAAGCTTGTGGATACGGGTTGCCAAGGATCGAGAGGTTTTGATTCTTAGGAGGGCGGTGAGGTTAACGTCGGTTAAGCGTCCACGACGTTTAAACTTGGTAGAACTCATGATCGAAAATAGTTGTTCACACACATACATAGAGCCACACATGCAAATAGTCTTTGCTGCATTTTTGTGCAGTAGTGTGAATCTTGATCGAGGGAAGTTTTCATAAAATTGTAACAAATAATTCCTTCTGCCGTACTTGTATTTCAAATCTGGATCACACTGAAGATCAATTATCTCGCACTGCAAATCTCCAGAAAGACTATTGAGGTCAATATCGTTTGAAAATGGTACACGGAAAACCAGCATGTCTTTCCTAAACTAATCACTAATTTGAAAATAATTATTGAACTCTGTTAGCAGTGAATCATGATGTCCGGCATATTTTCCCACTCTTTCTGGGGTCAAATCGTCGTTTCTGGTTGTCAGAAATCCAAACTTTGACACATTTTTTACGCGAAGTTGAGATATACACAAACTTAGTTTAATTTCGAAAGCTTCAATGCGATCGAGCATCGTGGTGATCAGAGTATCACGACCTTGAAGTTGTACATTCAGTTTGTTGAGGTGTCCAGTAATATCCGTTAGAAATGCTAAATTTTTGAGTAAGTCCGGATCAGAAAGTTTAGGTACAGGCTGTTGTCTCATATCCATCAACAAATCAATCACAAGGGAAAGTTGTGAATACATTCAAGCAACTTACCGCAGCTTAGCTAGCGTACTTCAGAAAAATAAGTTATGTCTGAGTATTCGCATTGTAGGTCTTCTAGGAAGGATTTGAACTGGTGGTGATTTAAGCCATGGAAAAGGAGAACATTGGTTGTTTTAACCACAACTTTCATGTTTCATCCATTGCAAGGGATTTCGCAACTAAATTTTCTTGGTGGACCAAACAATGAACGGAAAGACGAGAAGATCTTCGTTAGCCACTTTTCGCTTTAAGTGACCATAAAACCCTGCATTTTTTCTGTCATTGCCGGTGCACCGTCTGTGGTAGCAGACTGTAACTTTCTGTAAGGTAGTTCATACCTACTCAACATCTCGTAACATTGTCGAAAATATCTTGCCCAGTTGTGGTATCTTTCATTGGTACCAAATATAAAAACTCTTCGATGACTAAGATTGTCGTCAACGCCACGTACAAAAATCGCAATTTGGGCCGTTTCACTTACGTCTGTGGACTCATCCAAAGCGATAGAGTACATTTCAAGAATTTTGATAGATTCCTTATATTGTTCACAAAAGTCAGTGACCATGTCATGGGCACAGCGAGTCATCGTTCTTCTCGACAGCGGTACCGAATCCACTATTGGAAGCAGTGTCGGCTGCAGTTCGGAAACAAAATCTTGCACTACTTCTTTCGCCACTTCAGAGCAAGAAAATGGTAGCCCGGCTCGAATAAGGAGTAAAGTCGCTTTGTAGTTGGCCCGAATCACACATTCGGGTTTTCCAACATCTTGCTAAAAAAACAATTGACAATAATAAATGAATGGGATCAAAAGTATGGCCTCTTCTTAGTTTTCTTGTTTTGTTTAAAAAAAAAGTGTCGTACAACGAAATACCAGTACTAAATTTGCTTTCTACATCTCTTTCTTCTTTTTTGCATTTAAGGAACGCTTCTCGCTCGTCTTGGCTAAGCTCCTCAAATTCGGCAGCATGACTGTTTTTGTAATCACTCTCCAAGTTCGATCTTTTTTAATAACCGAAAATGGTATTGTAAACTAGGCATTGTGTGCCATTGTAATACTCGCAAACAAGTAGCTCCAACTCCCAGGCTGAATTAAACTGTGAATTTTTTTTCTGCTCATTTTGAATGACCGCACGCATCGAGGGTTCGATAACTAATGGCGGGTCACAAATTCCGTGCAGCGTATTACTGCCTGCCACATCTGTTTCCCTTGGTTCCTTTACTTTGGTAAAGTCCCACTCGCCAAAAAGCAAACATCGCGCGGCTTGCAGTGTCGCCTTAGCGCTGAACCACTCGGTGTCCCCCTCCCTTTCCCAATGCACAGGAAAGCGAGAGGAGGGTCAATACGCTCTCGCTGTGGCTCCGAGCCTGAGATCTCGGTGCTCCCAGAGTGCTTCTACGCCTTTGTCCATGTCTGCTCTTGTAGAAGGAGGAGAATTTTCTGCTAGCCAGACTGGTGCTAGTTATGGTGTTTCGGCTCGTACTTCACAGAGATGCATTAACCAGTATCAAGAAACAGGTCAAATTGGTCGACGTCAGGGCACTGAAATGAAACATGTGTCCACTCGAAAGGAAGACAATATACTAATTAATTGTTCACGAAGTAATCCGTTCCTGAATGCCGTTCAGCTGAAATGGACGACTGATTTTCCTGGTTGTACAGAAAATATTCGGAAGAGATTAACTGCAGCTTGACTGAAATCCCACAGAGTTGCTGTGAAGGAACTACGATCCGAGGATCCAAAAATCTACCGACTTGCATTTACTGAGCTAAATGTCGGTCGCGACTGGAGCAATGTGATATCTCAGACGAGTCGAGGTTCAGTTCAGCTAATAATAGTCCGATATTAGCTTACAGACCTCACGGAATGCGGCGCATTGGATGAGTTTCTGTGTCATGCTAAGGTTGGATGTCATCACATGGGGCTGGTGTTCTCAATGGGATGACAGGAAGGCTAAACAGTGGCCAGTACATCCATATAATGCGCAATGTCATTGTAACAAGTGTCACGATAAAGTATCCAGAAGAGGTTATCTAATTCCAGCATGATTTATCACTGGTGCACACAGAGTTCAGGAATGGTTTTCGTGACATGCGGACAAACTGTCTTACATTGCCACGTCGATCACCAGACCTGAACCCCATTGAAAATATGTGGGCAGTGTACCCACTGGGTACACTGTCGGCAACGACCGTATTGTCAGCCAGAATGTATTTTTTTATGTTTGGTGCACCCTGCCTCTACTGTGACGTCAGGCCTACTCTCTTCCCACTTCCCCCCTCTGTCTGCTATACCCTGCTTCCCTCTACTTGCAGCCCACAATTTCTCCTCGCCTCTCCGCCTAACGGTAACGGCCGAGCTGCCATGCGAGTGAATCGACGAGCACTTGACGGACGGACGGCAACGAGGCAATTTGGGCTTTCCTTCCTTCCTTTCTCTTCGAGCAGCATGACACCATGACATCGCATGCACAGCACCACTATGTGGGATAATGGTAACGAAGCATAGTATTTTCTTTTTTAAGGATTCCACACTTTTTCCAAATTTAATAATCCCACTAATTTTCCAACAGTTTTGGTTAAAATGCGCGTGTTGTTTTGTCGTTTGTGTATCGCGACCAGACATTCTGCGGAATTGCTGGGACACAGCATATCATAATGGAATACCTTTCATTAATATCGTTTTCAGTGTATTTATTGCCCTTCAGGCTTGTATCGCGTAAGTGTTTTCTTTGTCTGTTCGACTGCGCGTTTTTTCCCGTCTCTCTGAGGCCGCGATTGTTCGTGGCATCACGCTGGCTTCCTTCGTCTTTTTTTACTCCTTTCTTTCGACTGTGTTCTTTTCTTAGTGCACTGATATTCTTGTCTCACCCAGGTTTAGTAATACGAGTCACGAGTATTACGGACAGAGTCTTGAGTACTCTAATATTCAGGTGAAATCTCTGAACCTTTTTTGACTAGTGTTTTGATGTCGCATCTGACGACACGAATAATTATTTACATGATGGACATTTTAGGCTCACAATTATATATGAGTATTTTTAACATCTAACTTTTAATGTATTTTCACATTAATGTTCCTGCCTACATTTTGTCTAGTTTCACTTCGAAACTTTTTGTGAGATATGTGTAACATATCGTTCTGTGTTTTGCTCGTTGAGCAACAGACTTTGTAGACGATATGTCTAAATGTGCTCTGGAGGCTTTTCACTAGGTTATTAATATTATGTGGACATTAATTTACATTCTGCCACATACTTTTGTACTGTATTTATGTATTCGCCTATAATTTTCACTGATATTAACTGCATGGATTTTTAAAGCTCATATTGATGTATCTATTTTTGAGCATTCTTTGCAGCTACATACTCTTAATGTATAAAAACCCTTTAATGTTTCATCATGAATAAATATTGTCAAGTATTAATTTTTTTCACTGCAGCTGCTATTGTGTAACACTCACATATGAATGGCATCAAATCCAAAATCCAGGTTACTTACTGTCCTGGTGGACACACGTGTTTTGTTTACCTATTATGGTATTTGAGTTCTCTGCTTGGTAATGTGTTACTTGCCTACGTTTTGTTATCTGGGGTGCTCCCTTGGGTACAGCAGAAATGAAACGCATGACAATTGGCCACATTTCCCTTCAAACTCGCAAGATTCACTTTGGGATGTGATGCTTGACGCTGGAGAGGTACTGGCTACGAGCGAAGGCTACATTTGCCGTCTCGTTGATTCTTCACCGAAACGAATAGTGTGTGTCATCGAGGCAAGGAGTGAATGGAACAACTACTATACATGCTAAAGTGAAAATATTTTCTTTACAGGAAAAATGTTGTTTTCATCATGGCAGGATTAGAATTTACAGCCTCTTTCAAAACTTGGATGTTTCCTATATGGAATTGAATTTCTGTAAATTGATATAGAAATTCTTTTCGTCATTTAATTTCATCCCAGTAGGTCATTAGATGGGTGTCGAAATGTAATTCATGTGTTCTTAATTTTCTATTTGCTGTTTTCAAATTAATATTTCCTGTGTTAAAAAATGTCACAATGTATTGTAAAATATTTTGATACTGTCAAGTTAAATTGGAACACTGATAGTTAAAATATAGTACTACAAGTATGTTCTTATAAATATGCAATAAATTTTTTGCAAAACGGTAAATAGTAATAATTTTGTAGGCCTAATACATCTTTATCGCTATGCTATGGAAATAGGCCACTGAAGCATATGGTATGTCGCAGAACACCAGAAAATGCAAACAGAATCACATACACAGAGAACCAACCAAAGAGGGTTCACATAAATTATATATGTTCTTTTTCGTTTTCTATTGGTTGGTTTCTTATTGCCTGTGATTTTGTTTGTGTCAAATTATTTTATTTTTCGTTCACGATGTTTTATTATCTCTGATTTAATTATATGAGATTCCTTTTGTTTTCCAGTTGACGAAATCAATCTTTGGTTTGTTCTCTGTAGCTGTGATTCTGTTTGCATTCTGGTTTTCTGTGACAGACCATTTGTTGCAATGGCGTATGTCTGCAATTGTTCTTCAATAATCAAGATTATGTCACAAATAATGGACATTTATAGCAATTTGCTTGTATTCATTCAACATATATATATGCACACACACAAAAATGTCACTACATGCGCAAATAAAAATATTAGGTAGGTAAAAGAATAATGAAATTAATAATAATTATTATTGAATCATGACTGGTAAATATTGATAGTCAACTCTTAACGATTATTATTATTTTAAGGGGTTCTTCATGTTAATAATTATTCTGAAGTAGTTCACATGCATCATCCTGTTTGTGGAAAATATTTTTCAGCATTGCAGTAAATATTTGCTACACGATTAAATGAAGATTCCTGACCAATATACGTTTATATTGAAACCATTATTATTACATATTCAGCTGCAAAACCTACTACTACTAATAACGATTATAATTTTTTCAAGCGATATTATTGAATTGTCTAATGTTTGTGCAAACGTAAATTGCTCCTGTGCAAACAATACAATATTTATTTTTACAGTGTCCCAAAAGAAAAACTAAACGCTGCACTAAATGTGCAAGAAAAGGCGTAAAACGACCCCACACCTCAGGAATTTTGCTTCTTGTTAATTTAATGAATGATATTTTATTTTTATTTACTTCCAGTGGAAGAAACTATTTGTATGTATGCGCGTGTCTTAATGTGTAAAGTATTTGTAGTAGGAACGAAAACTCTAAATAACTTTTTTGACACGTCTGTTAACAAGAACGTGGCAAGCTTAGTGTGATATGGAGTGGCATTTTCTCAAAGTATTCTATGACTATTTTCCCACACATGTTCGGCCAGTTTGGATTTTTGTATCTCGCCTTTTCGGGTGTTGTTTTTATGTTCTTTAATACACGTGGAAAGGGGTCTGCCTTTTTCTCCCATGTATACGCTTCCACAGTCGCATGGCATTTGATAGACACAGTCCTGAGTTTGTAGTTTTTTAATTGCTGGTTTCTCCTTTGTAATGGTGCTTTCTATGTGTTCCTTGATTTTAAAGCTGTATGTTTGTTATACCTGTTGCCTAGCCATCTTATCTTTTCTAAAAGGCCTCGGACATATGGGATCACTAAGGTTCCTGCAGATTTTTCAGCTGAATTTCGTGGATTAACGAGATGTGTGGGTTTCGTCATGTGATTTTTTATTGTACTTATAGGGTAGACGGTTTATAAAAGTTCTTTTTCCAGCTGTTTATGTTCAGAAGCTAATGAATCTTTGTTGGGGCAAACCTTTTTGGCTCTTGTAGCTAAAGTGCGGATTATATCAGTTTTAGTGCTTGTCGAATGGTTGGAGTTAAATTGGAGCTATTGGCCTCTATGTGTAGGTTTTCTGTATACGTTTGTGGAAATTATGTTGAATTTATTTGATACAAATACATCTAG
Organism: Medauroidea extradentata; assembly: GCA_003012365.1. Classification (NCBI taxonomy): domain Eukaryota; kingdom Metazoa; phylum Arthropoda; class Insecta; order Phasmatodea; family Phasmatidae; genus Medauroidea; species Medauroidea extradentata. The sequence continues at coordinate 18,264 of PNEQ01124805.1, forward strand.
AAATGGAAAGCTCCCGTCAGTTTTAATCTCATACGTGAACTGAATCGATGACCTGAGTGAATTGAGAAAATGAGTAAAATAATCTAGTAAGTAAATTCCATGTTGCCAGATCAGGAAAGTGTCGTCAACATAACGAAGCCAGACCTTAGGTGGAGTGTCGGTTTTGCTTAATGCCTCTTTCTCGAAATTCTACATGAATATGTAGGCCATGAAGGGTGAAAGTGAGGAGCCCATTGCCATGGCATCTACTTGTTTGTAAAAATCATCTTTGAATTGAAAATATGTTGTATTGACACAGTGTGATCAGTTCCATTATGAATGTAACATGTATTATAGTTTTTTCAGTCAGAGTGTTGTCATTTTCCAGTTTATCCTTTATAATAGTAAGTGTCTCTGCTACAGGAACATTTGTAAACAGGCTTTGGACATCAAAGCTGACAAGGGCGTCACTGGGTGATATTTATAATGATTTCGTAATGGATATGAAATAATAAGAATCTTTAATGAATATAGGTGTCGTACCAGCGAGTGGTTCAACAATTTTTAGCAGAAACTTGGACAGGTTTTGGCATGGAGAGTTGCAGGAGTTGATTATATTCCGTAATGGCAAACCCGGTTAATGGACTTTTGGTAGGCCATAAATGTGAGATGGCTTGCCGCTGTGTGGTGTTAGTGCTCGCCTTGTTTTTTTGGCATCTAGGTCTGATTACTTTTTAACGTCTGGCACACTTTTCGTCCAATACTGCCAGTCGGGTCTTTGTTTAGATGTATGTACTTGTCCGATATGATGAGGTCATTGATTTTACTTTCATAATCTGTTCTGTCCAGTTTGACAGTGGAGCGGCCTTTGTCTGCAGGAAGGACGACAATTTCAGCGTTGGATTTAAGTGTCTTAACAGCTCTGAGCTCGTTAGCAGCGATGTTCAGTTTCGGGGGTCAAGCTGATGTGATAGCTGTTCACACCGACCACCGAAATTCATCCTGTTTTGTTACTGGCAGCTTGCCTACGACACTTTCTACTGATGAGACTATGTCCAGAACAGGAATATGACGTGGTGTGATACTGTAATTCAGACCTTTCACCAAAACTGAATTTTTATGTGGTAATTTAGAACCTTAATGTTGTCCTCATTAAATTTTTTAAATATATTTTAATCGTATAAGCACTGAAATAACGCTTATGTATGGGCAGTTTTTGACGGTATCATGCAAAAGCTGAGAACAAAAGTAACATAATGGTAAATTTGTATGTTATTAGAATACATTTTGCTTATTTGAATACGCCCATTTGTTAATTTGTAACTTTATGTCCCTCTTAACTCTACATACACTTGTTACTTATCCCTATTCTTCTTCCTAGTAACACTTAAGAAAATTTTCCCTTGTAAGACATAAAGGCTGGTAGGCATAGCAAGGAGCTACGCCATGTACGTGGGTTTCAAGATGGGTTTTGTGAGTACAAATGGCTGAGAACCCTCATTCCAGCCTAAATGCTTGTTATTATATTTAACATAAAATTATTCTCGGACTCTGCCTTTAAAAGCGTGTGCAGCAGTTAATATTTTTAATGGCTTATACATATAACATCTCAAATTTCTTCTATATTCACCACCAATCCTTTGGCACTGTTTCATTATATGTTTTTAAATAAAATAATACTATTTTCCTACGATTAAACGTAAGTTTATTGTTCGAGGGCAAATATTATTTTTCTGAATTGTTTAAAACTGTGAATATATTAACATTATGTCTTTATCGTATTATTTTGGCCTAACATTCCTGTACATACAAGTGACTTACATTAAACCATATATTTGTATGTTTTTAATATTTGTGTAAGCTATAAGGACTAAATAAGTTTCTATGTTATTCGGAAAAATAATGCTTTCTATTTTGTTCCGTTCTTAAATAACCTATTTGTAATTTTTAAATTATGCTCTCATATTGAAGTTATGGTTTGATAATCTCAACGTATAAACATTATTTGGGACACAAAATTGCGAAAAAAATGGTTAAAGTGTGAATAATTTAATTTCATACACCCCTCTTATTAAGTATGTTTTATACCAACCTTTGTCGGTTTCATGCGACTCTGTAATCAAATAAGTGAAATCGATCCTTTTTGTTAGTGTTTTGCCACTAACAAAATAGAATTGTACCAAAGTATGAATCTTACATACTTTAAACACTAGGAACAATATGCAGACTGTTCATGAATAACATGCCACAGAAAATATTGCTGTAAGACAGTTTGCATAAAATACTTCATGTGACACATTATCTTTTTACTATTCGAAAGCAGTTACTCATAATTAGAGGCACGAGTATTTCGCGTAATCATCTGGCAACAGTTTAAACTTCTCAGACCTATAAACACACTGACCAAAGTCAAATATACATTGGCTTCTAATCGTAACACGTGTTACCCTCATGACTTGTTTCCTTATTTATCTCTGGCTTGCAGTCGTCAAAGCTGTGTTAAAACAGGGATCGTCTAATCACGGAAGGTGTAATGAAGTATACATTATTGGCATTCAACCTAACCTAGAATCAATACGCTAAATAATCGTTCCTCTGCTCATAATAATTTACTGAACTATAGTAGAAAATTTCGTTATCGTCACAAAGACATTCATTTATATCCCTACAAACAACGCGGCATATTTAATTTGCAAAATTATGTGGTTTTTTTCCCTTCATAAAATAACTAACATGCATTAATAAGGGTTGTCGTAAACATATTTCAAAATGATTTTCTACTTACCTTATTGCTAACTTCTTGGCGCATTAAAACTTCTAAAGAAGTAACTGCATCCTGAATAGAAAGGTTACTATGAGGTTTCAGTAAAGTTTCATCAGTCTCACTGTATCCCAAGAACAAGAATACTCCTTCAGGCAAGTTGTAACTGTCTGTAACACACACAGTTAGCACTATATAAGAAGAGAAATTCAGAATGTTCTGTTCTTTACTATCAGAATAAAATGCTAGGCCTACTAATGGCAGTAGAACAATGGAATTGAGTATTTGTAATTGCTTTTTCATTAACGTACTTTAACAAAGCCACGTCTAATTTTGTTCCTCCAATAGGCCTAATAATACCTTTTTATGTGGCTATATCACACACAGAGAATAATGGGCAACATGTTGGATATCAGGAACGTCTATGGCTTTATCTATTCAGTATAACAAGGCCATTTATTTAGTACTAAAATTGCAGAAAAGGAGTCGGAATAATATAGCAACAAGTCGATATGTGGCCTTGTTATTGTTACAGCTGTGGATGAGATGGAATATAGCATGGCCATAGTTTGTGTTGTGGCCGTATTATTTTAATGAAATGTTGGCACTCCTTATTTTAAAAGGAAGGGAAACGTCGTTATTGATTGCTGAACAGCTAGTTTAGTGTTCAGAAAATCCAAATTATTGTAATACGTAGATAGTCCTGTAGTTATTACAGACCCAAGATTGATTTGACAGGATCGTCCCGGACAAGAAAGATTATTATGATGGCTTTGTCAGATTCTTCCAGCATACATGCGAAGGGATCGGTAAGTTTAACCAATAGTGATTGTATTAATCTTCTCTGTAGAAAGTTATAGTTAAATTGTGAATTTCAGAAGATATTACATATTGTTAAGATATTGTTTGTTTTGTACTAAGTGATAATAGGATGACAATGTAGCGTAATATTTATTTAGTAATGCTGAAATGTCTGTCATTAAATTGTATCCATAGAGCTAATATTTTCAGATGTAACTTTGAATAGAAATTATGTAACTTGTAATCGAAAGTGTGTTTAAAACTCTTAGATTGATCCACCAGTGCACATACACCAAATCCACTGGGATTTAAGGCTGGTTGAACTGGTGAATAAATTGATTTATCGTTATGATTTTATTTTCTCTCAAAAACTATTAAAATATGACAGAAGATCTACATTGATTATAATTATTCTAGTCACAAAATTGATACATCTGCACGAATTATGTTTTGACATTATTGTTTGTTGTGTTTCTGTTGTAGATGGAGAAAAATGCTACAGAAAAAATATATGTTCATCTTGTGGCCGTCCAACCATCTACAGCCTTTGAAACCAGCACTGAGAATTTCGTATGCAAAGAAAAATCACCACAGACGGACTTCAGTAGTGGTTGTGAGGACTTTTGTATTCTTGAAGATGATTCTGTTTTAGATCCTAATTTCTAACCAATTGAATCTACTTTGGAAGATGAATTATCACCTAGTACTTCTAAAATAGCACGGCCTAAGGAATCTACAAAGTTCCAAGATTTGAATGAGAGACCACTATCAAGGAAAATATGACACCAGCCAGAATTATGGAAAGCAAAAGTGAAGAAAATAAACGTAAATTCTGGTCAAGCATACCACAACATAACGAAAAAAAGCTAAATCAGTAAACGGCGTTTGTGGAAATAAGTGTCGCCTTCAATGTTATACTAAAATACCAGAAGGCTAAAAGACACAAGTCAATACATCTTTCTGGAAAATAGGAGACCACGTGCTGCAGCGGAATTTTTAGTGAGTAATTTTCATAAAGTGAAACCACGGTATAGATATTTAAAAGAAGGCATTGGAAGAGGGCACAATATCGCCTACTATTTCACAGTTAATGAAAGTAGAATTAGGGTTTGCAAGCATTATTGTATGTAAGCTCTAGATATCGGAGATAAATTCATACGAAACTGCTGGAAGAAAGTTTATGAATATGGGGAATAAGAGAAAGAAAAATGGGGAAAGCACACCAAAAAGAAAGTTGATGATGGTTTGAAGGAACAAGTCAGGGTGCATATTCGTTCTTTCCCTAGAATACAATTCCATTATCTTATAGTACAGACCAGCAAAGATTATCTGGATGGGTGCTTAACAATAGCCGAGATGTACATACTGTACACTGAAAACCAAGTCAGAAACAAACTGCCTGCTGTGAAATTAAATGTGTATCGGGAAATATTCAACACTAAATTTAACTTACCGGTTTTTATACCAAAAAAGACCAACGTGCACTGTGACCGAGTTATAAAAATTCCAGTGGAGAAGAAAGAAAAAAAAAAGGCGAGGTATGATGACCACAACAGAAACAAACTTTTATGCAGGGAAGAAATGCCCGAAGATGCAAATCTTGCTCGAGAAGGAACATTGATGATGGCATGCTTTGATCTACACGCAGTCCTACAGGTACTACGCGGAGACATTTCAGTGCTTTACTACAAAAAATATTGAACTGTTTTAATTTTACCATTTTTTATGTTGGAAAGAAGGAAGCATTCTGTTTCTTTGGGAACGAGTCAAAAGCTAAATGTTCGATATTAAATTACTGTAATACATATTTCAGTAAAATAATACTGCATACTTTGAAATAACTTAATCAATATTACATATTTTTCCTTCCTTCCTTTTATTATTGATTGGAAAAGGATAATGAATATTACATTTTACGATGTAAGTTTTCTATATATTCTCTCTATTTTTGTAATAAATGTTTTTTTTATATCTTAAATGTATAAGTAGTGTAGTATAGCCGATTCTTTTGCAGGAGCCTAGGAGCCGGATCATTGGATCTGTTCTGTATTTGTCTCGTAATTATTCGTATATTGTCTACCTACTATCTTGGTTACCGTATGTTGTCTTGATTCCTAGCTACTCTTATGGCTCCATCCTCCATCTTGTTTTTTTGTTAGCTTACCTCTAGGACGGGCTTCACGTAGTTACTGATCGTCTCCTAGGTGACGTTTATACATTGTGACTGGCCCTGAGTCTTTCCACCAGGAGAGCTAGTAGCTATACTAATCGTCTTGGTTCCAGTGTCGTTGCTAGATAGCATTGGTGTTGTTTGTAGTAATGGTAAAGTCCGTCCCCATTTTCAAGTCTCACCGTTAGGAACGCTATCCCACCTAACCTAACCTAATCCAACCTAACCCACATGCAGAGGGTGTGTATTTGTGTGCAGAGCAGGCATATTTGTGTGCGGAATGGGCGTATTCGTGTGCGGAGCAGGCATATTTGTGTGCAGAGCGGGCTATATCTGTGTGGAGCGGGCATATTTGTGTGTGGAGCGGGCATAGAAACTATTTGTGATTGCTGCTTACGTCGTGGTTGAGATTCTTGTTTTAACCTCTTACCAAGTTACATGCCTAACATTATCTCGTTCTTTCTTTAACCTAACACCTGTTTTTTCCCTTGTATGTGTGACTTGTATTACTTTTTTAACTTGTGTAGTGCTTTTAAGTATTTTTTATCACTCCCTCCAAACTTCTTCTCTCTTTTTTCTCCACCATCCTCTAACAAGTCGCATGTCTAACCTTGTCTCCATTCTACCTTTAGCCTAACACTTGTTTTCCTTTCTATGTATGACTTGTATTACTTTTTTAACTCGTGTATTGCTTTTAAGTATTTTTATCACTCCCTCCACACCTCTTCTCTCTCTTTTTCTCCACCCTCCTCTACTAAGTAACATGGCTCTTTATTTAATATAACACCTGTTTTCCTTTCTATGTGTGACTTGTGTTACTTATTAACTTGTGTACTGCTTTTAAGTATTTTTATCACTCCCTCCACACCTCTTCTATCTCTCTCCCACCACACCACTTCTCTCTACTTCCCCACACTCCTCTCTCTCCTCCATCCTCTCTCTCCCCCTCACTCCATCCTCCTCTCTCTCTCCCCCTCCTCTTTCATGCACTAACTCCACCTTTCATATCACTTATTGTAGTAGTACTTCAATTTTTTTTCTCATTAGTTTGGCTTTGGTAAACTTATTTACAAAAAAAAACTCAATTATACATTTTTTAGGAATTTTATTGCGAAAATTTATTATTTTGTATACATTTATATTCATTAACATTCTCGAGTTGTTGTGAAACATCGGGTATACAGTATATCGGTAACTGTCCTCAGTGATGCAGTAGTGTTTCTTAAACAGTTTCGTGATGTAGTCTTAGCGAGTCTCATGATTTCTTTGCCAGCTTTCTCATCGCACTGCTAATTTTTGTAGCTGCTAGCAGTGCACCATGCCTCTCTTCATTGCAGTCTTCTGGCAGTTTGGGTGTTACGTTATGATCTAGACCTTGTCTAGTAACAACATTTCAGCTTATTGTGCAGTCTATTTCGGTGTAGTCAGGATCCAAGACACTGTCGGGAGAGATGTTTCATCACATTACTAACATTCAGTACATTTTTGCTAAGGAAGTAGTATACTACAGTGATATACTATAAATAGTATCTGTATAATAAACACGTCTTAATTTTAATCAATGTATCCATATGGTAGAGTGTTCACTTCATCTTCGCATAAACATTGCTTGTCGTCTTGCCAAATGAGCACCAGTTTGTTGCTACACTCGGAATATAGTTGCTTCTTCCATGATCTCATGCTATGTACAATAACTCGCATAACCTTCTCTCTGTTCAGAGCCCTGATGTAGTCCTGGAAGGTAATTTTATTTTTGATCACACATTTCTGGATTTCTTTAGCGTTTTTACATAAATTTTCACAGCGCCTGTAGGCATACATCTTTGCATGCAGTCCTACAAACTCAAGCATACTGTTACATTCGACTTTAAATCTGCCTATAAACTTTTTGTTTTGAGCCGAGTAGCATGGATGGTCGACGGGATAGGCTGATGTATCGAATTCATTCTGGAAGTCCGGATCGGTGAACATGTCTTGATAAAAGTCACTTGTTCGTATTTCATAGATGAAATTGTCTGTGTCCCTGTTGGCCAACTGCAAGTCATCACCGCACTTAGCCTTCATTATATCATAGTGAAATCGGTACATTAGGGTCTTCGACAGGTCAAGTACAGCAAGGCCTGCATAGATGGGCTTATCGAGCAAGATTGCTTCATGCTCAAGTTTCACAAGCGACAGGTTTTCTGAGTAAATAATTCTGTCTTTGGAGGCAAGTTTAGCCACTAGTTTCTTTAGTCGCTTTTCAATACACACAATACTTATTCTTTGTCTGTTACGCTTGTTTTCCACGAGCTTCCCATAGACAGTGTTGTTAGCCAGCTTGTAAAAGTCCTTCTCAAACTCATTGGCTGCTGCAGCACACCTAGCTGTATTCAGCTGGACGTATGGCTCTAGCCAGGCACTTTGCTCAAACTCCAACACACTGTGAATTTTGGTCACCTTAAGACCATGGCTAACTGCTTGTTTGAGCGTAATATAGTGAGCGATATAAATATTCGTATCTACCAATGTAGTCATCAGTTTCTTCTGTGATGATCCTGGAGGACATTCGTTTATCGGCAGAAATGGTAGATCTTTATGTTCCTTGTATAGTTCAGGAGGATACATTACACCACATTCAATGATGTATCCCACAGGGGAGGTGTCTGGCACACTCATGATGTCTAGGTATGTACTGATCCACTTGAAATTTCTTATAGGTAGATGCTGATTCATAGCCCAACCATACAATTTATTAGCATCCAGATACTGTAGATGAGTTGCTGGCTGCATAGGATTATATTTCTCACCACCAAACTTGTTGTTAGAAACATAGTGTCGCTTAATACACTGTGTCACACCCCCTCGAATGCCTCTCTCGAGGAACATGTACATGTCATAATCTGTCAGAAGTTCGAGTTTCACTGCTGTGATCTTCAGCATAGCATCGGATGCATTCTTGGTAAACTTACATAATGCAGTCTGTAAGTTTCTAGGCAGAGACTGGGAAAGTTTTTTAATACATCTGCGAGTAGGAGAACGCCTGTTTTCAAGTAGATGTCTGAGTAATTCTTCAGATTTTTTGCAAACGAATTTCTCCCATACAGCCTGTGTATGTTCATAGTCTGAGTTACTAATGTGTGTATCATTCAGTCGATTGTAGAACTTCTCCTATGGTGGTTCATCTGTCTCTTCTAATCTTCCGATACTGTCAACGTAGTCATAGGGAAACAATCTTTTCCTTCTTACTAGTTCGAACTCGTTAGTACAAAATAATTTCATAGCGTTGCTGAATTTAGTTGCAGGCAAATTTCCTGCTAATGCTGCAAGGCTGCTAGCCATGAAACGGAATTTGTCGATAAATTGTATGGTGAACTTATCGCCGAGTAATTTTCCAATTGTAATAATTTTTTCTTCATAGTGTGGGGCGATGGTAATGTCCTTGCTGTCGTAAGCCAGTTCTCTAAAGATGAAGTTTTCACCATATGCATGGTTGTAAAAAATACAGGAAGTTTCTTCGGACATCTTCTGAGCAGATTACAGTGGTTATAGGCCACACCAATGTACTTTCCACTAAAGTGGCAGTGATAGTGCAACTTCATGTTCCTTTTACTGAAGCCTCCCTCACAGTAACAACATATGTTAGCCTGGAGATATGGGACAGTTTGAACAGGTTTCAATGGCAGCATCTTTAATGAAGTATCATAGATCATCTTCACCTTCCTACCTATCTGAAAAATTTTTTCTACGAAAGTCTTAGGTGAATCTGTTCCTGTGTAAATTATAGGTTCTTGAGGCAGTTGCATTGTTAATGATGATGGTATAACATCATTGTCAAGTTGCACAAAAATACAGAAGCTATATGCTTCATGCTTCTGGTATGCCATTGTTGATGCCTTCTTAGGATCAGGCTGATGGAACTGGATTGGTATCAAT